>KN484889.1:445-19448 GCA_000787095.1 Periophthalmodon schlosseri
AGATTGGCTGTGTTCAGGGTTCTGCATGTCCTTATAAGGCCATCAAAGAGCGGCTCCAGTCTGAGCTCACACAAAACACACAGTCTGCACAAGTAGAGGTAGAGAATACAGTATGAGGCAACAGGCGAAATTTACTCTGCTAATAAAATCGTAAATCAACTACTGGGCTAGTTACTTTTTAATGTAGTACAATATTACTAACACATGTCATACTAACGAACAAAAAACATGCAATATTTAAAGGCGCACTATGTCACTTTTCTGGTGGAGGCTCTGGCGCTTGCTGGTCTCCATGGAGATATTATTGTTTTGCCTGGAATGATTTATAGTATGGTATTGCACTTACTTATCCCAATGGAGACAAGGCCAGGCCAAGTTATAGTTGACATCTGTGGAGAGGCGACAGCGCTCTCAGTATAACTGCATGTTTTTCAAAGTTTTTGAGCAATAAAAATGTGAGTGTGAGTGCATAAATGCAGGAAACATAAGTTCACTATGAACTTTAGAACATAGAGGGAGCAAAAACATCTCCATGGTGACAAGCAAAGCAGTTACACACCTTTAAGTTTGTAATTTTCTCCTTGACTTTTTTGCAAATTTCTGCGTTGTTTATGAATACTCCATGGACAAACTGTGGCAAAATTTCTCGCATGATTAATCTTAAATTCTCATTTCGCAACTGGGAGTGAGTAAGCTTCTATTGTGAGATGTAAGTTTCTGAATACAGACATCCATTGCTGTACTAATAGACAATTTGTTCAGTTGCTTCGTTGACATGGGTGGAGAATCTCTGCCGGTGTTTGGGTTGGTTTCTTGGGTACACTTAATTTGATAAAAAAACTAAGAAAAAAAACAACAAAACAAACAAAATTCTGGGCTTATGCTCCAGATATAGGTACACATCCATTGTCCTGGCTCAAAATGTGAAGAACGGTCGCTTCACTCCGGTTCCCCAAAGCTCCACACAGGTTAGCCAACAGCGACAGTAAAAGTAGAGACAAATTTTCGCATGAAAGTTAAAGGTTCACTATGCAACCTGCTGGTCTCCAAGGAGATGTTATTTCTATGCCTGAAATGTTCCACAGTACGGCATCAAACACGGGAAAAAGCAGGCCAAGTTACAAAGCAGAAGAGTGTAGCAGTAAGAATGCAGGTTTAATGCCACACTGTGGAATATTGCAGGCAAAGCAGTAACGTCCCCATGGAGACAGGTGGCACACCCGTCACCAGAAAGGTTATATAGAGAATAACTGGTAACACTAGATGAGAGTAATATATTACACTTGGCAGGGTGGCTTGCATGGTAAGGCTTTGTGTCCATTTGGTGGTCAGTCATTAAACAGCAGAGGCCTGCAAAATCTTGACTTACGTCGGATTTTTGATGATGAATTTATGCTGCGGATGCCCAAACACACTTCATCCAATTAATGAAATGGACCCGATTTAAAATATGACCGAATTCTCACTCAAATTTATCAGCAAAGTAAATACAAGGCTCACTACTGCAAAAAAACCCAACAAAAAACGCTTAGCAGTCGCAAAGTCGTCTCTTAGTCTTTCACATAATGTCCTTGCGTTGCTGTTACATAAAAGTCTAGCAGGGGATCAAGTTAGGAGCGTGAGGATATGATACAAGCTACAATTTTGTGTGTTTTTCCACCAGATGAAAATATCTAATTCCGGGTTGTGAAAGTGCAAACATTATTGTACGATTAGTAAATACGTTCAGTATTATTATTCTACTGACATGTGGCATGGCTTTGTAATGGCCTAGATTATTAGATGTGAAATGTTGCAGCGAATATTTTTTTCAAATTTTGACTTGGTTTGTGGAGATAGTATGAGTGGTAAATATTTATCATAGTTTTACATCAGTTAAGTGGCAGTTTGCGGGAAAAGGTAGTTGAAGTAGTGGCGAGTTCTAAAACGGAGTAGCCTACTTCTGCGTATGTCATCAGAACCAAAAAATCTATCCAAAATGACTCACACCGAAGGAAGTACAACAAAATAATGTTGTCAGATATTTTTATTAGTATTTTATTAGTCTAATCATAACTATTAGGCTTTGCTTACAGTTTGCGATTTTGTACGGTTTTAAGACTTTAAAGAAGCAGAAGAAGAAGAAGAAAGAAGCAGGAGGTCCTCTTTCAGGTCAAATGTGACCCATGTTCTTCTATGTTTTTCAGTGCAATAAACACATCCGTAATAATAATACTAATAAAAAAAACCCAAACAAAACAAAAACAACATGCCTTTACAGATACAATGGCTTTAAGTATTTCCATGTTTTTGGAGGGTGAGTGCGAATGCAATATCGTATGATTAGTCAAATACATAAATTCTATTCAAACGACACGCGGCCCGGCTTTGTAACGCCACAGATTATCAGATGTGAAATGCCGTCATTAAGTTGGAGGCGGTGAAGGAGCTGCCGTGGTGCAGGTCCGCTGTGTGTTTTTTATTGCTCACTGTTTTCGAGCAATAAAAACACGTGTGAGTGACTAAACGCAGGACACATAAGTTCACTATAAACTTTGGAACATTCAGGGCAGAGCAATAACATCTCCACGGGGACCAGCAAAAAAAAGTTACACAGCGCACCTTTAAATTTGTAATTGTCTCCTTTACTTTTTTCTTTTTGTGTTTTCTTTCTGTGTTTTTCTGTGAATACGCCACGGACACATTTTGGCAAAATTTCTCACATCGTTCATCTTAAATTCTCGTTTTGTTGTCTGTAGCTGCTACAACAGAAACTGGGAGCTTCCATTGTGAAATATAAGTCTCTTTGACAATGTGTTTGGTTATGTTTCATTGTGAAAGCTCAAGAACTTTTAAAACACATGACCGGGACAACAATTAACCTGGGTGGAGCATCTCTGGCAGTGTTCAGGTGGGGTTTCTTGGGTACACTTAATTTGAAAAAAAAACAAACAAAAAAAAAAAACAAAAAAAAAAAACAATAGCAAAAACAAAAAAAAACAACAGCTAAAACTATTCAAAGTACATGTGGCCTGGCTTTGTAATGCCGTGGATTATCAGATGTGAAATGCTGTCATTAAGTCGGAGGCGGCGAAGGAGCTGCCGCAGCGCAGGTCTGCTGTGATTGGCTGCTTTGGTGCACCATATATTTCATAGGATTTATAGTTGCCCTGCGCCGGCATTAATAATGGAGACCGGAGAAAATATGGCCCCTCTTTGTACAACAGTCGGCAGCTGCAAAACAAATCCTTTTGTCTTGCTTTGCGCTTTTACGAGTTACGCTTTCCTTTATTCATTACGCACCTTTTTGTATAGGCGCTTTGACGTACAATTGTATAGGAAGCGCGAATGAATTGACAAATCAATCATCTAAACAGCAAACAATAGCGTTTTATTCACCCCTCAACGGCGCAGTTAATAGAACATAATGACATTGGAAAGAGCGCCACGCGGAAAAAAGCGGTCGGAAGGGGGTTTTATACTACGCACAAACAACACTCTTAACCCTGCTTGTTATGACAAAAGAAGTACTCATCTACAAGGTTTGAACATTGGACTACGTCGGGGTTCGATCCCCTGCTTGTACGGCCATAAAAAAGCCCAAGGTAGCCAGGCTATTTCCACTTTTATAATGGCAGGAACCACGTGTGCGGTTTGGAGGTCGCAGCGGGAGGGAGGTAAAGCGGGACGGACAGGAGGAAATGCATTGGAAAAAGGTTTTGTAAGGCCCAGCGTGATTATAAAAAGTGACACACAATGTACCATACGCCGATGGTAGGGACATTATGTTGTGGGTTTTGCGGATAATTTAAAGACGGGGACGCGCGAAAAGAACAGGGCGAGTATTAAACAGTAGGTATCCGGCAAACGTGAATCCATTTACATGATATTAAGGCAGGAACGCACAGTGAAATATATGTGGAAAAAACTACAATGATGACAAAATTAGGGTTGTCAAAAGTATAGAAAAGCAGATACTTCGATATTACAACTAGTATCAAAACTAGATACTCATTTGGATCCTAAAAAAAGTCACATTTACAGGACAGAAATGAACCTTTCCTGAATGGCTTTAGAATGATCTTGAACTATATCAGGAAAAGTACAAGACCACATAGACTAGTATATACAAAGATACAACACAACATGGTAATATAACAAAAGTACTACGATTTGATGTTGAAAATGACATTCTATTGTCTAAATAAAGAGTGTTTTTTTTTTTAAATTATCATCGTGGTATCGGAATCAGTATTGAGTATTGAGTCGATGCCTTAGTATTGAAATTGAGTTTGGAATTTAAACAAAAAACTGCTCTCCACACTCTTACGCTCAAGATAATAGTCTGTTCTATCTAATTGTAGTTTTTCGTACATTTCCTAACAAACTTTAAAGTGCTGTGTGAACTGCTTCAAGAAAAATGGTCAAACTTTAATAACAGGGCTGTGGAATTAATCAAATTTCATATTCGATATTCATTTCTAATCGTCAAAGACTAATCGAGAAGTCCACAGCCAATCCTCTGTCATTAAAAGAATGTGATTTGGAGTTCATTTTTTGTACGTATTCAGGGAAAGACATATTTATTTGTTTTAACGGGACAGAATCGAATCAAAATTGTGATCAGTCAACATGAGAAAAAAAAAATTTTCTGTTTTTTTTTCAGATCGCCCATAATTAGCGTTGTCCCAATGCTAAAATTTCAAACTCGATTTTGATGCTAAGTAACAGACTCGTTACTCAATACTGATTCTGATACCACGATGATAATAAAAACTCTTTATTTAAACAATAGAATGTCATTTCCCACATTAAATCTAAATACTTTCTTTTATATTACCATGTGGTGTTATATTTATGTAATCTCTCAGCAGGTATGTTCCACAGTGGTCCATGGGCGTATACCCGTATTTTCCGGACTATAAGTCGCACTTTTTTTCATAGTTTGGCCGGGGGTGTGACTTATACTCAGATGTGATTTATATGTGAAATAGACATTTTTTTCTTCATTATTATGCATTTTTTGGCTGGTGTGACTTATACTCCGGCGCGACTTATACTCCGGTGCGACTTATACTCCGAAAAATACGGTACTAGTCTATGTCTCAGCCAAAGATCATTCTAAAACTATTCAGGAAAGGTTCATTTCTTTCCTGTGAATGTGACTTTTTTTTGTTTCGAAACCTGTTCAAATGAGTATCTAGTTTCGATACTAGCTTTAATATTGATTAGCCTGCGATTTTTGATACTTTTGGCAACCCTACCCATAATAGTGGCATTTAGCACCATGTTCGCACTCCCCCATGAAACATCAACCCTCACCTCGCGTCACCTTGTCTTACGAGACCCTCTGCGCTTTGCTCCATTTGCGGTTTCCTGCAGGAGAGGAGCCGTGTTCATTGCTAGTCATGGGTCTCAGCGGGTGACGCTCATGACTAATGTAACCGCACACACACAAACAGCAACACCAAATTGTGTTACCATGATGAAAAAGCCCCTGCGTTTGCCCCTCTGTTCACAATAGACAGTGCGCACAAGGGCAGATCCGGTAGCGAGATATTGGGATCACACAAAGGGCAATTATTATCGTTATTATTACACGGGGTAGTTTGGAGTGTGTGAAATGGCAATATGAACAAAGCGCTAATGGCAAAACATAAAACAGAAGGCACAGAGAGATGCAGAATGGACCACACAATAAGGCGCTGACCCTATCTCGCAATCCTGCACAAACCTGAAGTGTGTGTATATTTTAGCTTACATGTGCTGTTCACTAAAGACATGACAAACTCATTTATCTGAAACTGATTTGATATTTTTAATTGGGAAAAAATGGTGACTTAGGTCTACAAAACAACTACTACTACTACTACCAGTACTATAACTACTACAACCAGTACTATAACTTCTACTACTACTACCAGTACTACTACTACTACCAGTACTATAACTACTACTACTACAACCAGTACTATAACTACTACAACCAGTACTATAACTTCTACTACTACTACCAGTACTACTACTACTACCAGTACTATAACTACTACTACTACAACCAGTACTATAACTACTACAACCAGTACTATAACTTCTACTACTACTACCAGTACTACTACCAGTACTAAAACTACCACTACTACTAGTACCACTACTACCACTACCACTACTATAACTACTACTACTACCAGTGCTATAACTACTACTACGAGTAATATAACTACTACTACTAAAACTACAACTACAACTACTACTACTACTACTACCACTATCACCACTACTACTACCGCTACCACTACTATTATTACTGCCAGTACTACTACCAGTACTACCACTACTACTACCACCACCAGTACTACTGCTACCACTACTACTACTACTACTACTAATAATAATAATAATAATTCATATATCATAATTAGAACATCTAGTTCAGCCAGTACAAAAGTCAGTAAATTAGATATTGCAAATTGGACGAGTAAATATCATGCAAGTGTTTGCAAAGCTTCTTATTGGGAGGAGCGAGTTTTCCTCTCCAGATATCCGTATTTATAACAGAAAATAAATTTAAAAAAAATATCTATTTGTGACAAATTTGTGCTATGAAGTAGAAACAATACAAGATTTTAAACACCTCTGTAGCAATAAAACAAATGACGTCTCTAAGTGTTTTTTTAGTGGCAATAAAAACTAAAATAAGGTTATGGGAATAGTGAGTGGGATTTTCCATTTGTTTCTATTGTTCGTCACACAATGCCCTGCCAGTCTCGGGACAGCACTGGGAGAATACTGGACCTGCTTCAGACAGACACGCAACCTTGAGCCAAAACAGAGGCAATCCCAAAAGAACAACAGAATAATGCAATATAAAAAGAGCGGTAGTGACACAGATCAACAGGAAACGGACATATTTGAGTAGATGAGTTCATGGTGGAATCACACAGTTGGTGAATCCACAGCCTCCACATGCATGTTGTCATCGTGTCATTATAACGTACTATTTGTTACTACATAATTGTCTGGGGTAATGACCGAAATTACCAAATTAAACCCAATGGGATGTCATAATTTTGCGGCTATGGTGGTAGTTAAGTTTCATTCAAAAGTTATGCGAATCACTCTCTAACAGACCACACACGGTCACAGAATATTTGGTTTGGATTGTCAAAAGTACTATATTGTTACTGCGGCAGTGGAAATCAATCTTGATGGCAGTGGGTACATTTATGTGGTCAGTACATTTCTGGTAACTAGAATAATCAGACAACCCAATAATTAGATCCGATTTTGTTGTGTGTTTACATGCATAAAAGAAATCTGATCAAAAACACCTAGTAACGTGTCAGTTAATCAGTGGATTTGAAAAGTAATAAGTATTTCGAAGACTTAGTACAGAGAACTTAATTTTTTGTCTTTGCTTCATTAGTTTGGCCTTTTTTGGATATTTTTTCTTGTCAAAACCTGAACCGGTGTGAACAATCAGAAAGAAGTAAGATTACTCATAATTACCTCCAGAAATCAGATAATGATGAGATTTTTTTTGTGCATGTGAACATAGCCACTGTGAGACGAAACCTTATAAAGTTTAAGCAAAAAAAGCACTGCGGGAAGTGATGCTTCTTGACTCATTTACAATAAGCTCTGTGCACAGCGGGACACGAGCTACATCACTGTCTCAAAGCTAACACTCACCTTTATTAAAATCGGAAAATATAAAACAGTCTATTTAAATCCAAATGAATTAAACTAAATACTACCCAATTATTTTTACATGCAGAATCCTTCAGTTTGTGGTGTTGGTTTAATATTTATTATGCCTCAAAATTAGCATTAGCGTTAGCACTGAGACACAAACATGTCTCTTTCTAAACGCATAAGTGTCCGGTGAAGTATTCATTTTATTTGTGTAGTTTTTAACATGTTGTCAGTGACATCCACCCGCAGCTCCCTGTCCACCGCTTTATCTTTAAATATTTATTTATTTTAGCGTGACTCTGCAAAAACCTCGTAGAGATAAAATTGGTCAGGAAGTAGTGACGCTAACAGTGAGGCTGCCGGACGCTGTTGTACGCAGAGCCTATAAAATGCTATTACCGTATTTTCTGCAGTATAAGTCGCACCAGCCAAAAAATGCATAATAATGAAGAAAAAAACATATATTTCATATATAAATCACATCTGAGTATAAGTCGCACCCCTGGCCAAACTATGAAAAAAAGTGCGACTTATAGTCCGGAAAATACAGTATATAATTTTAATGTTACAATGTGGCTTCTTCATCAAAAACATCCATGTAGTAATGTGTTTTGTTTCACTGATGTTAGTCACTCTGTCGCCTTCTCCAGCCCTCAAAATGCTTAGTTGCACCTTGGGATGTCATTAGGTGAGTCTCCATCCTATTTCATATTTTCCCAAGTTCCAAATCTTCGTAGACACAATCCGACTAAGCAATATAACAATATAGTATCAATATTAAATTCGAAGTGTCTGCTGTAGTCTTGCAGTTAAACACTTTACTCTGGGTATGGGAAAGGTCAAAGCATCATTCTACTACCAATATAGTTCACTACTTCTGTGACAGACTGAAGTTTTAACCTGTTCAACAATAAATCACTTTGCTATTAGTAACACGATGGCAATGTTTTTCACCCATTACTTAAAAAGCTCTTGTTTTGTTTTCTTTTGCGTCTTCGCTATTTATGCAACGTGACAAGACCTGTGAACTATGGAGTCATTTACTTTTCCCTTAATGACTTGCGCTGTTTAAATTGCTTCTGGGACTGTCTCAAACATACAAATAAATAACGTCTCCCTAAACACGAGCTGCAGGTCAGTGGTCCAGTTGCCGACAGAAAAACTCAGCGAAATAAACGCGGATGGGAAAAGGCACTGTTTATTTGTCGTTTAACAAGGAACATCGCAATGCCCTTGAGCCAAGCACTTAGTCTCCCACTGGAGGCGCTGACAGTGGCTGGTGTACACAAGCAAGGAACGCAACTAGGAGGAAAATATAACACTTTGTAGACAGAGAAAAGGTGTACTTTGCTGGATGCTTTCGAAATCAGTTCTTAGGTTATCAAGGGGTTGCGGTGCTGAAATGTAGTCGTTTTTATGAGCAAACGGGGCTAGATTATTTCAGTTAAGATGAGATATTGATATTATAGAGATGATCAGTATAGCAAGATATGGATTGAATAAGGAACTGGCATTTACGGGGGTAGATTATGTCATTAAATCAACATATCGTCAATAAGGACAGAAAGAAAAGAAGACAAACACTCACAAAGTTTGAGTCTTTTGAGGAGATTAAAATCGTAAGTAAGTATAAATTATTTACAGTAATTGAGAAGTTATGCATAAATCAAATACTTTTACATTTTTGAAGCACATTCACACATGTTTGAGTAATCCTGCGAATGGGCTCTCGTTTTCTCAAAAGCCCAAAACGCTCTGATCCAACTGGTGATGTCATGAGGTGGAGCCCTCCTCCTCCTCCTCTTCCTCCGTTTTTAAAGTCTGGACTCAATGACCACATTATTTTGGCACTCAAACGGCCGTCACTACATATTATATCATGTGTAATGGTTAGCCGCTAGTTATGTTTTCAGTCTTGTTTAAACCAATTCACTTCAGTCCGTGAGTCTTCAGTTGGCAACAATATGGTTTTGATTGCATAATAGGTCAAATTACGTTTTATCATTTTCATTCTATTAAGTCAATTTTAAAACATGAAAAACCAAGTGTAGACTCTCCAAAAGCGGTTTTACAAGTCCAAACAATACATAATACCATCCCTTTAAAGACGCTGTACCGGATTTTTACAGTCTTAATAAAGTGAGTTAATTTATTCCTCGCTTAGTGTTCATCACAGTGAGTTTCTAAGGGCGTTTCCAGTGTGGAATTTTGCCATCGCAGTAACTCTAACGACAACTAGCATGCTAACAGCACCACTTCCTGGTTCACAGAGGATAAAGATGTTTAGTAAGTAGATGCAGACAGCACGCAGGTCTCATTTTGACCCTAAGAGCTGCTTTTATATGTGTACTGGGGCAAAACAGATTTTAATTTATTACATGAACAAATGGGGTACTGCCCCTTTAATGAGACTATACGCTTATATAATTTGAACAACAGAAAAAGTTACTGTTATAATGTGCCGTCTATACAGTCGTCTATGTACAATGCAGCCTTTGTGACAGAGGTGTTAAGGGAATAGCTTTGGGCCTTGTTCTTGGCTCACACTCCACTATTAAACATTAAGCCTTTTCATCACAGAACACAATGCTATTACGAACTTAATAGCCAACTGTAAAAACCCCATATTTAAGCAAGACAAATCCCTCTCATTATAATTAAATCTTAGTATAAAGGCACAGTCACTCCGCCCACCACAACAATTGGCTCGCATTTTGCCTTGAAGAATTCTGCAGCACCCCCGTTGATACGGTTCTCCGATCCTTAGGGAGAAAGTCTGTTGTTGTTTGCTAACGCACAAAAATACGCACCCGCACGCACACACACAGAGCAGTCACTTGGAAACTAACTTTTGTAGCTTGATAATTGTTTTTAGGCTAACATAATTCTGCTAGCGGAGACAGCTAACCCATAACCATGAATCAATGAAATGGTAATGGAAGTCGTGGCGAAAAAGCACATTCGAACTCGCCGTGGCAACGCTACACAAGCAAAACGCTCTCCCTCTCCTCTCGTATCCCGCCCTACAACGTCCATAAATCTTTTTCTAATTTTTTCTACCTCAAATCCGAGCTTATGCAGCCATTTGTTCTCCTTCACAATTTTTTACTTGAATAAAAATGTCTTAAGGTGAAACAAACAAACCGATGAAAGTGCAATTGAGTTAGCTAACCCCCGCAAACATCATTTCCACTCGCCCCAGCTCTAAGCTCGTCAGGTAAGCTATTAATACATGCATCATCGCTAATGAGCGGGTCCTGTGAGGCGCTAGGATCACTGCTACCGGGTTGTTTTTTTCTTGGGATTTTTCACCCTGTCCCATTTTAACCGCGTAGCTTCAAACTTAATTTCCACCTCTGAAGCATGCTAATTGCTAGCTGCTGCCGCCTTATAAACATCAACAAAGTTTTCTCATTTGGAGGTGCACAGCGCTGTAATGTGCGCTCATTGATCGTATGGGGAGAGCGGAGAGCCCCTGGCTGTTAGCAAACCCAATGGCTTTGAGATGGGAGTCAAAGTGGAGCAGGTGTGAGTGGTAAACATATGAGTTCAATGAAGATATATAGAGAAACTACAACATGGTTACAAATTTTAATATAAAGGATGACTAATGCCATTGGTTGTGTGTTGGCAATGCTGTAAAACCCATGTATAATGGTCGCATTTTTATATAGCACTTGTAAAGCGCCTTGAAGGTGGAAAAAGAGCTATATGTCACCCATTCACACACAGACACTGAAGGCGAGATGGGTTAATTGTTTTGCCCAAGGACACAGCAACAGCATTCATCTGTGGGAGCTGGAATCGCACTGACAACCTGTGGGTCAATGGATCTGACGGCTCAACCAGTTATGTTTATGTCAAGGGCGGGATTTGAACCGCCAACCTTCAGATAGGTGAACAAACAAACCAACTGAGCTACTGTCGCCCAAAGCAATATTAAGCTAACCTAACAAGCTGTGAAGTAGATGATCTGTAACTTCTCCAGTCAAAATCCCAATTGACCCAGTTATAAGTTAAGTTGTTGCTGAAGAAAGTGTATTTGGTTATTATTGGCATAGGAAAAAAATAAAAATAAAAATAAAAACAATTACATATAACTTATTTTCTGGAGTATAAGTCGCACCGGAGTATAAGTCGCATCAGCCAAAAAATGCAAACTTATAACTTTCAATCTATTATTTCTCATTTCCTGATTGATAAAAATACAGTTTTTATATGTGCTGATAAATTGACCTGGTTTGCTGGTACGCTGTCTAATCATATGTATTCAAATGTTTAATGCACTAAATGTTAAAAACTTGTATGAACTAACAACTACCTTTTTCAAACCGATCTCTTCTCACATTTGCAATGATATAAAATCCAAATTACGTAACTTTCTAGTTCAGTGGTAAATGCTTAATATTTTGGCTATGTAGTAAATAATACGGATCCACAACATGAAATTGTATTTTATTACTAAGTGCTTGTTGCTGAAGAAAGTGTATTTGGTTATTACAAAACAAAACAAAAAATTATATATACTGTATTTTCCAGAGTATAGGTCACACTGGAGTATAAGTTGCACCGGAGTATAAGTCGCACTGGAGTATAAGTCGCACCAGCCAAAAAATGCATAATAATGAAGAAAACAACATATATTTCACATATAAATCACATCTGAGTATAAGTCGCACCCCCGGCCAAACAATGAAAAAAGTGTGACTTATAGTCCGGAAAATACGTTAAATAGACTTGATTACCAACTAACTGCGTAACTAACAAAGAAGCAAATACATTAAGGTGCACTATGTAACTTTTCTGGTGGAGCTCGTCTCCATAGACTCCATAGGCATTAAACATATCCATGTTGCATTTATTCAATTACACATTTTGTTACTTGCTTAAAATATCTTCACAAACATACATTCTTATTGCGAGCTGGGTCACCTCTCCACAGAACCGACCTGTAAATTCACCTGATGACGTTACCAGCTTGTCTCCATGGAGATATACACACAATGCCATATATTCCAGGCAAAGCAATAACATCTCCGCGGAGACGAGCACAAAAGTCACATAGTGCAACTGTAACTATGTACGAAAACAAGCCTGAAGTTCACCTTTTTTATACTTAACCTCTATTTTGAACTTAACGAAGGGCATGTACAAAAGCGTGTGATGTTCCTCTATTGCAAAATGTCTGCTCCCAAATGTCTGAAAAACAAATCTTTTAGTACTTTTTAGCTGCTCCAAAACGAGGACTTAGTGGCGATTGGTCACACTTAAGTGAATACCCAGCTATGTTCAACTAAGCCGAATATGCTGATTCTGTGCAATAAACCTATCCATTTGTCATAGCAGATTAATTTTAGCTCCATCGTGGAAACCCATTCTGCCTGCTTGAATGAGTTTTTTTCATCCTCCTTAAAATCCAATGAGCTCTTAAATGTCAGGGGTACAAGGAGGCAAGGTTATGGCATATTCACAAGAGGCACTGCGAAGGAGAGAAAGTCCATCAAAAGAACTCTGAGTTAGTGATTCTAATTATAACCTGCTTCTGTTATACATACTGTAGCATGAAAGCCAGGTATAGTATGAAATTAGCGAGTGCATAGGTAATAATAAAGTGGCACTACATGAGGTCAATTAAGCGCTACTCAGAAACCGTGGCAACAGATGCATATATAGAACTAAAAGCAGCAGTAAACAGGTAGTAATTACAGGTAGAGACTGGTAATCCTTGGAAATATAGTTCGTAGTGTAGTGTAGTTTTAATATACCGTATTTTCTTTTTTCATAGTTTGGCCGGGGGTGCGACTTATACTCAGATGTGATTTATACGTGAAATATATGTTGTTTTCTTCATTATTATGCATTTTTTGGCTGGTGCGACTTATACTCCAGTGCGACTTATACTCCAGAAAATACGGTAGTTTTAATATAGTAGTTGTACAGTTTCAAAGCAGTAGTAAATGTTAGTAATATATGTAATTAGCAATATGCAAACATGATATTTCAAAAAGCCCAAAGTAAAATTAAATATAAAGCACAGCATATAAAAGACGGTCATGAACTAATTTAATGAGATACGGGCGACAGCAGCTCAGTTGGTAGCGAGTTCATCCTCTGATCCGAAGGCTGGTGGTCCGAAACACACTCTTGACATAAAACATCATTGGTAGAGGGGTCCAGCTCCCACAGATGAATACTGTCATTGTGTCCTTGGGCAAGACACTTAACCCACCTCACCCCCAGTGTCTGTGTACACCGGTGTATGAATGTGTGTGTGAATGGGTGAGTGGTTCCTACATGTGAAGTGCTTTGAGTGCCTTGGAAGTGGAAAAGTGCTATATTAAAAACATTCTGTGTGTGTGAGAATCATCAACCATATTGTAAAATTAATATAAATCAGATTACATATATAGTAGTATACAGTGTAGATTTAACCTGTACTGATAGAATGAAATGGTAAGGTATGCAATACAACCTGGATTTTCATACGGTGAGAGCCATAACAGTAAAATTTTGTAAAAAATGAGAGCAGAAATTAAAGATAAATTTGCAGAACAATTCTAGAAACTTTTACCAGAATTTGTGTTATTTTAAAAATGTAAAATTATTAATGCACTGTCACCGCCATCGTCATTACGGTTGTGTTATTTTGCGTGGGGCTGCCGATCTTGACAGCAAATTTTAAAACCTTCCATAGAATGGGTGCATTGCTGATTTTAACATTTTAAACAAATCAGCATACTTTATATCATATTTTAGGGGCAAAATGTTCAAATTCTCCTTTTAAACAAATTGGATTCTCGATTAACTAGAAGTTCCAACATAAAAAAGCGCTGTTTGCTGTGTAGCATTTAGAGGCAAAAGTGGAAAAGAGTTTTTGCGAATATATAAAATCACCTTTGTAGCTGCCTTGGGGCAAATTTATAGAAGCATGGATGCCATTCTTCTCCACGGCAACCTTCAAGAACCTCCACTCACCCACACACCACCATTACACGTTCAAGGTGGGTTAAGTGTTTTGCCCAAGGACACAGCAGCAATCAAACGTCCAAATTTCCAGTTGTAAGACCACTGTTTCCGTAACATGCCATACCAACTACACTCTTCTTCCTGTTTTATTCAAAGGAAACGTGGTTTAATACACTCCAGTGACCCCTGTGTGATTATTTCCACTATTTGATCTTGTAAGTGGACCTGTCAGGCCATCTGTGGAGTTTGTGTGCTGTGAAAAACAGTGTGCGCGCTGGACGAGTGAGTAAAACCTGTACTTATGATGGTGAATGAAGTGTGGATGATACCTGCTCCCTCAGCTCAGAGCCCATGAGAGACATTCAAGAGTCACAGAGCTCAGATCAGTGACAGGTAAAGGCTGGAGAGACGGAGGGAGAGGGGGGTGGAGAGAGGGAGGGAGAGAGAGACTGAGAGAGAGAGAGAGGGTGGGAAGGAAGGAAGGAGAGCGAGGGAGAGAGGGACAGTGGGAGGTAGGGGTAGACAGACAAAGGGAGTGAGAGCAGGGCTTGAGGCAGGGACGATCGTTGCTCTTCACTGGGACATCTCAGGACGGACACATCCCCCTCCCTTACTTTCAGTCTTATCATGCAAGTGTTGAAAAGTATCATACACTTTATTATTATCGTCATTTTAAAGAGCTTTAAACTGCCACAGAGCAAATATCTCAGGGCAGTCTGCTGCTGCCCTGTCTGTTCTCTGCACTAGAGCTGTTCACTGTGCACAGGAATATTTATTTATCCCGGACATATCAGAGGCTTTATTTCATTCATTTTTGCGTTTCGGTTCACATGTGACAGAGCAAGTTGCAGAGCTCTGTTAGCTTCTTTCAAAACTTTTTCGAAGTCCTCTGCAGACTGCTCATCTGAAAAGCAGCTTTAGTGCAAAATGCTCTAAAACCCTTCTAAATTACGTTCAGGCTGTATCTACAAACAGGACAGAAGCGTGGGGGCTCTTTTTCCTCATTTAGTTTGTCCAGGAGCTAATAGCAAGACAAAATTTCTAAATTTCAACTTTAATATATTTATATAGTAACGAAAGGAAATCTGTTCGGGGTGGTCCCCAAAAAAGTTAGTCTAGAACCCTGGAGAGAGAGAAAGATGAAGAGTGGGAGGTAGGGGAGGGAGGTAAATGAAGGTAATACAGATGTTTAGAATAATGCTGTATCTTGGAGAAGTAACTCAGACTGCCCCTGGTCCAGCTGCAGTGTCAGTTTTGTTGCAGAGTGACACACTCACACTCAGAGTGGTGCTCTGCTGTGCTGTTGCGGTCACCACCTTTGAAATCTGCATGCGCGGGACCACATGTTCATGTGATAATTAAGCACTCATCAAGGGAAAAGGCTTGCAGCGGGCTCCGACGTCTGGCTAGAAAATAATCCAAACGGAAGGAATCTGGAGCGCCTCGGCACGTTCACCGGCAGCTCCTCACATTACTTTTAATTATACGGTATTCCTCCAGCCACTGCACCGGATCTGCACCGCACGCAGTCTGAGTCCGGGGTGAACTTGCAACTAAACCTGGACTAGACCAGGACTAAGCCACTTATTTAGTTTGTGTCTCGTGGATATAAACAGATATATGTTCATTTAATCCAAGTTCTGCTTATAACACTATTTGATCTGGCTTAGTGTTCCTACCCTGTGTGGGTCGTTGTCATGTGCTCTTCGTCGCTGGTCCAGATCTTCATATGGAGGCACCATCCCCTCTCTGCGAGCCTGCTGGTACTCCCTCCTCAGCTGCTGAATCCTGTCCACACTGGAAACACAAAACATTCACAAATCAGTGAATATAGCAAATTCATCATAGTGAATACTGATTATTATTTGCTTTCCATACAACAGGGATCTCTTGAGTTTAACCTTTGACTTATGATCGGGCATTATGGCAAAAAATAGTACAGCATTTTCCGGACTATAAGTCGCACCTTTTTTCATAGTTTGGCCAGGGGTGTGACTTATACTCAGATGCAATTTATATGTGAAATATATGTTTTTTTCTTCATTATTATGCATTTTTTGGCTGGTGCGACTTATACTCCAGTGCGACTTATACTGTGGAAAATACTGTAATCACGTTTTTCCCCCCTCATATTGATCAATCGTGATTTCCAATTTTATTTTGGCTTCCTAAAAACAAATAAAATGACTTTTGATTTTAATTTCCTGAACATAATCAATAGAGCCTTTTAATAATTGCCATTTAACACAAAAAAGACACATTACTTCCTCCAAACTGTGAACTGCATGCTTTACTGACAGAGGACTGGTCTTGAACCTCTTGATTAAAAAGACCCAAACTGACCATTGACAATTAGAAATGACTAAATCTTGATCTCGATTCAAACTTAATTAACTGTCCAGCTAGGCCAATCACGATAATTACTATATCGACTTGTCGTTCCTTACCTGTTAGATGGAATAATACTTTTTGAGGGTCAATATTTATTGTGAGTACTTTTTATTTGTACTAGAGCAAAACTTTGTTGTTTTTCCTGTTGTATGATAAGATTTGAGCGGTAGAGGGTTGAATAAATAACTTCTGTGACTCATTATATATGCAAACTAACCACAAAGTGATTAGTTAAGCTATTTATTTACTATTACAGTTCATGTGTTTGTTTGTGTTTTTTTAAATAATATTCTACATTTATCAAATTTTTAAGATTTAAAATATGTTTAATCCTGCTATAGAGTTATTGTGCCAGTGGAATATATTTCAATATTATCGTTTATTGTCTATACGTCTATATATATGTGAACAATTCTACTTAAGTAAACCAATGCTTAAACATTGTGAACCTAAAACACGCACAATCCATACGTTTTAGAGTGACAAAAAAATAGATAACAACCAAACTTGGTCTACATCAGGAGTGAAAATCAGGATCAAACAAGGACCAAACCAGGACAAGTGTGAATGCAGCCTTCATAAGACATGTTATTTACATACAGTTTATTATGATCCACCCACTCAGTTCAAATGCACAAGGTTAAATGTTAGTTACGTTTTTCTTTTTTGTTTAAAGTTTATAGAAGCAGCTGAACTTAATGACAATATTAAGCACTAATGAGCTGAAGAAGACGTTCTCATTACCAGACCAGAACACAATGAACTATTACACAAAAATCCATCTATGCTAATACATGCGGTAATTAGCTAATGAAGCTAGCAGAAGGAAAACAGCAGTTACACAACTGGCACTAAACTGAACAGGAAAATGTTTTTGGCCTTGTTAACTCAACCTGGGTCATGCCGTGCCTTGGAACACACTGGATATTCCAGTAAGCAATTAAGCAAAGATTCAACTAAATCAAATCTTAAATGTCCTCCATTATGCAGACTTGACTCTTCTGAGTTTTAAGCCATGTTAGAACGTTGTTACCTCATCAAAACATACCTGGAGGTGTGCTTTGTTTCATACACATGTTTGAGTAACCCCTTATTTTTAGGTTGTCTACATCGCCAAAGCTAAAAATGCTTTGTTCCACCTTGTGATGTCATGCAGCGGTAGTTTTCAAGTTAACATCTACCTTTTACTTTTGTTTAGTAGAGATTGGAAATTCCAGGGCTGAAATTATCCAAATGTTTCAAGTGAAGGTGTTTAAAACACAGTGGAGCTCTTCCTGTTTTACTACATGACATCACAAGGTGGAACAGAGTGTTTTCATTTTGAGAGAAGAACTAACCTAAATATGCAGGGTTTGTGTGTTAAACATGTAAATGAAACAAAACACAACTCCAGGTCTGTTTTGATTAGGAAATAACAACATAACAGAAAATAGCGCAATCTGGGTCCTTCAATAATAAAGGTACACTATGAAACTTTTTCAGAAGGGGGTGTGTCACATGCTTGTCTCCATGGTGATGTAATGGTTTGCATAGAATATGATTCAAATTCATTCACTTCAAATTCAAGTGTTTTTATCAGACAAAATTAGCTTGAACAGTATGCTTTCTTATTTTTAACTGGTGTACTTCTCCGTAGATCTTACCTGTAACTTGATCTGGCATCATCTGCTTGTCTCCATAGAGATATGTTTCATACCATGTGTTGGGACAAAACATCTCCATAGAGACAAGCTGGTGACGCATCTTCCTCCAATAAGTTACATAATGCACCTTTAAGCAAGTTTAGTTGCAAGTCAACACTACCCAAAGTAAGATTACTATTCTAGACTGAAGTCACCAATTTGAATAGGATTAGTATTTTTGTTGTATTAGATACACACTTGTAATCCTATTTTTTACTACAGTCAACTATTGTGGCCATATTATCTCAATTGTGTGTGTTTATATTATATATATGTGTATATATGTATAT
>KN484890.1:3721-14595 GCA_000787095.1 Periophthalmodon schlosseri
TGGGTTTGGAACACTCTGCCTGATACAGCTATATATGGTCTGGAGATAAGCTACATAAAATAAATTCTTATGGTTTATTTTCATGTTATCGAACTCAGCAAATGTCCGCTCTCATCGCAGTGCAGTTTGGCGCTTTAAAGCTGCATTATGAATTGTTTTTATGGGGGAGCCTGCCATGTTTGTCTCCATGAAGACATTATTGTGTTGCCTGTGTAGAACATTCCACAGTGTGGCATTAAACGACAGCAGTGCGGTTGGTAGAGCGTTTGTCCACTGATCTGAAGGTTGGTGACTCGAATCCCATTCTCGACATGGACATCGTTGGTAGCAAATCCACTGACCCACAAGTTGGCAGTGCGGTTCCAGCCCTCTCTCTGTAACTGCTGCTGTCAGACTCGTCATTTTGGTCTTAAAATGTTTGTATTAACCCGCTCTACACGATCCTGGGGTTTTTAATTTCACTATTGTCTCCGTAACTCAACATATGAACATTAATAAAAGACAAATCAGGCGCCTTCTTTCCCCGAGGTCGCTGCTGCTAACATTAGCAACAGGTTTGATTGACAGCGTTGCTAAGCGTCTGCTCCCTGCTAAACCAGGGATGCGGGCGGGAAGGGGTGTTACCTTCAGCCTTACGGTGGAACATTAAAGGTAAAGCAATAACCTCCAGACAAGCAGGTGGCAGATTCACTAGAAAAGTTATGCAACGCACTATTAAATACACAAAAATATGAAAACAGGGCAGTGACACAGCGTTAGGTGTTGGCTGGATGATAATGATGAGCTTTATGTGCGTGTCCTCCTTTGCACTAGAGTGAGCACACACACACACACACACACACACACACACTGACCCAGACAGTCCCTCCCTGAGGCCAGTCACAGTAAGACCAGACTACTGTGTTATTGTGTAAACACGACGAGCTGCCACAAGACTCCAAACAACATGTGTCTGTGCTCAGATCCAGCCGCCCAAACTCAGGCCTGAGCTAAACAAGGCTCAGGAAATATTACACTGTCGGATCTACAACTCCATGCTCGGAATTCATCTGGAACTTGCAAAAGATGGACAGATATTCACATCTACGGTTTATTTTTGACAGTTGTGGTTTCCCTTTTTATATAATGACGTACTTTAATGATGCAACTTTTGTAACTTTTCAGGAGGAGAAACTGGCATCTATGTTTTTGCTGTAGGTATTTGAGGTGGCAAAAGACGGACAAAACATTGTAGGAGTGAAGACGTCTGGCTGCTCATCCAAGGCGCTTCTTCAGTTCTGGTCAGATTACTGCTGGACACTGCCTTATATCTATCTAAAGGGAGTAGCTAAGTACACTGAAACTAAAAACAACTATTGTTTACAGGTGTTTGAGGTGTTTTTTTTTCAATTACAGATACTTTTATTGCTCAATAGATCTGACTTGTATTTTATCTTCGCTGTGTCATCTGCGTTGTTCTGCTGGGGGACTTCACCGCACACGTGGGCGGTCTGAACCTGATCTGAACCCGAGTGGTGTTTTGTTATTGGACTTTTGTGCTAGTCACAGTCTGTCCATAACAAACGCCATGTTCAAACACACGGGTGTCCATCACTGCACCAGGAGACCCAGGCCGGAGGTCAATTATCGCCTTTGTCATCGTGTCAGCTGACCTTCGGCTGTGCGTCTTGGACTCGGGTGAGAGAGGGGCAGAGGTGGTCAGCTCTAGGGGTGGATGATATGTGTCCTGAGTCTTAAGTCTCAGGACATGTTGTAGCTGACATGTCTCTGAGCTTTGGGTAATGACCGAAAGGACAAAGATGCACAAACAAGTGGTCCAAATGAGTTTCCTCCACAGGCTGGACGCTCCCTTAGAGACACGGTGAGGAGCTCAGTCACACGGGAGGAGCTCGGAGTAGAGCTGCTGCTCCTGGACGTCTCTCTGGGGAGGTGTTCCGGGCATGTCCCACCGGGAGCAGACCCTGAGGACACCCAGGACACACTGAAGGGACTGACTGTCGGCTAACCTGGGATGTGGATGTGTCATCTGCTTGGTTCCATGAAGATAAATGAGTTAAATGTCATACTGTGGAACATTTCAGGTAAAGGAATTAGCATCACCATGGAGACAAGCACCAAACCAGAACAGTTAGACAGTTACTGCACATTTAAGTACAAACGTATCTTACTTATTGACTTTGGCACTGGGTTCTGCAGTTGGCGTTTTTACACACAAAATGACACTTCTCCAGAAAAGAAAAAAACACAACAGGACAAAAACACGTCTAACCTGAAGTCCTAAGTGAGGACCAACCCAAAAAGGAGGTTTCACTCTAGATTAAACACTAGCATGCAAACCACACGCATCCAAACAACATGCCTAACTGTGCCCCGCTTAGTGAAGTCACCAAAAGTCAAACAGAGCGATCAGAGGTGAGGCCACTCCTCGTCTGGACTTGAGTCTGTCTGTGAGATAAGAGACGTGTCAATGTGCACATTATGTTTGGACAGAATGACTTCACTACACAAAGCATCTGAGGTCATACAGCACAAGTACGATCCTGCTGCTGCCATCAGCCAATAAACTCTCTGTGTCAAGGCTGTAGATAGTGGAGACAGCTGCAGAGCGCAGTATTAAGGCCACATGAGTCTATTTAAAACAATACACCCCTCCTCCCTCCTCTTCTCTCCTCCTCTTCTCTCCTCCCTCCTCTTCTCTCCTGCCTCCTCTTCTCCACTACACTTTTATTTCTCTTATTACTACTTTCTTGTTGTAGTAAAAGTATTTGTTAAAGTTGTTGTTTCCCTCTCCCTCCTTTTTTTTCGCTCCCCTCTATCCCTCTATCCCCATTTTCCCTCCTCTCCTCTTCTCTCTCTCCTCCCCTCTGTGTTACCTGGGTCCTAACACATGCTCCTCCTCTCTTCCCTCTCTTCTTCTTCTCTCTCTCTCTCTCTCTTTCTCCTCCCTCCCCTCTGTTACCTGTTCACTGACTCTCATCTCTTCTCCCCTGGTCTCGTCTCTCTTGGTCTCCCTCTACGAGCCTGACCCCTTCTCCCTCCCTCCCTCTTATCTCTCCTCCTCTCTCCTCTCTCTACCCCTCTTCTCCACCCTCCTCCTCTCTCCATTTCCTTTCTTTACTCCCTCTCTCCTCTCTCTCATCCATCATCTCTCTCTCCCCCTTTACCCATCCCTCTCTCCTCCCTTTACCCATGTCTTCTCTCTCCCTCTCCTCTCTCTACCCCTCCCCTCCTCTGCCTTATATTCTCTCTCTCCTCTGTCTATCTTTTCCCTTTCTCCTGCTTTCCTCTCTATCTCCTCTCTCTACCCAAGCTACTCTCCTTTCTTTCCTCCCTTCCCCCTTCTCTCTCTACACCCTCTCTCTCCCCTCCTTTCTTCCCCACCCTCTCCCCAACCCCCTCTCTCTTCTCATTACTGTCTCCCCTATGCTCTCTCTCTCTCCCCTCCTCTTCTCCTCCTCTTCTCTCTCCCTCTCTCTCCCCCGCTTCCATTACTGTCTCCAATTTCTCCTCTATGCTCTTTCTCCCCCACTTTCCTCCCTCCTCTTCTCTCCTCCCTTCTCCTCTCTCCCCCTCCTCTTTCCCCACTCTCCCCCACCTTCCTCTCTCCTCTTCTCTCCCCCTCCTCTTCTCTCCTCCACCTTCCCCTCTCCTCATCCTCTTCTCTCCCTCTCTCTCTCCCCCTCCTCTTCTCTCCCTCCTCTTCTCTCCTCCCTTCTCCTCTCTCCCCGTCCTCTTCTCTCCCCCCTCCTCTTCTCTTGTCCCTCCTCTTCTCTCCCTCTCCTCTTCTCTCCTCCCTTCTCCTCTCTCCCCCTCCTCTTCACTCCCCGTCTCTCCCCCTCCTTCCTCTCTCCCCATCCTCTTCTCTCCTCCCTCCTCTCTCTCCTTCCTCCTCTTCTCTCCCCCTCCTCTTCTCTCCCCCCTCTCCTCCCTCCCCCTCTCTTTCCTCCCTCCTCTCTCTCCCTCCTCCTCTCTCCTCCCTCCTCTTCTCCCCCTCTCTTTACTCTTCATCACGTGCCCAGTCCTGCCTCTGTTTTATGAGCCTGCAGATACTTAGTGGTCCTTGTCTCCATATTTTTGTGCAGTGTTTGCTCTCGGAGCTGGAGGCACACACGCGACTGCCCTCGTCATTAAAGTCAGGATCAGCAGCAGGTGGTTAGTATAAATCCAACTCTAGAGTTTTCCGAGACCGGCCGCACGCTCTGTAACAGGAGCCGGAATGGGAAAAAATTCCCCAGTCCTTCTGAAGATGCCGTGTCCGAATGTTTTTTCCCTGTAAGATGTCAGTGTGGATTCACAAGTGGGATTTACAGTTGTGTAAACAGAGCAGTGAATCTCAAGGGCAATGAGATAACAAGTGATAAGGAAAGTAACGCCTTTGCCAAAACGAGCGCGACATAAACCACACACCTTTCCTCCCCCTCTCTCTCCCTCCTCCTCTCTCCTCCCTCCTCTTCTCCCCCTCTCTTTACTCTTCATCACGTGCCCAGTCCTGCCTCTGTTTTATGAGCCTGCAGATACTTAGTGGTCCTTGTCTCCATATTTTTGTGCAGTGTTTGCTCTCGGAGCTGGAGGCACACACGCGACTGCCCTCGTCATTAAAGTCAGGATCAGCAGCAGGTGGTTAGTATAAATCCAACTCTAGAGTTTTCCGAGACCGGCCGCACGCTCTGTAACAGGAGCCGGAATGGGAAAAAATTCCCCAGTCCTTCTGAAGATGCCGTGTCCGAATGTTTTTTCCCTGTAAGATGTCAGTGTGGATTCACAAGTGGGATTTACAGTTGTGTAAACAGAGCAGTGAATCTCAAGGGCAATGAGATAACAAGTGATAAGGAAAGTAACGCCTTTGCCAAAACGAGCGCGACATAAACCACACACCTGTCTCCCACGGCAACAACATGTTTTTAACGAATCAGGTCTGAGCAAAGGATGAACCACAGAACCACCACTGTCTAAAGAAGTGGACTGAGTGAGTGTGACGTCACCCACAGCGTTCGGCTCCAGTCAAATGAAGCTCATCGAGGCTGGAGCAGTTATAGGGGCCAATTTGGAGCCGAGTTACATATTTGGAATTCTGACCACGAGTATCATAGCAACCAAAGATGGTTGCAGGGAGCGGGTGCTTAGCAACACTGTCAATCAAACCTGCTGCTAACGTTAACGGGAGTGATCTCAGGGAAAGAATGCTGCTGATTTGTCTGTTATTAATGTTCATACCTTAATTTACTGACACAATAGCGAAATAAAAACACCAGGATCATGTAGAGTGAGCCAAAATGACGAGTCTGACAGCAGCAGTTACAGAGAGAGGGGCCACAGTTTTTCAATAGAAAGTGAAATGGAGTCGATGGAGCCAGAAGCGCGACCATGCTCACTTCCTGTTTGGAACGCGGTGGCTAGCGGGTTAGCTATGTCCATTTATATGCACAGTCAATGGGATGAACGGATTCAAAATCAACAAACTGTGCTCGCAAAGCCGAGTATAGCCTATTATAGTACATGCTTTTCCGTGGTTTCCTATTCATTTATATTAGGGGGGCCCATGTGAGACTTCTTACCCTGGGCCCTGAAATTTCTGTGGACGGGCCTGTGTGTGATAGCGCTATAATGAGCTAGACATATCTTAAACTTGCTTTAGGTAAAAAAAAAACTTCATTCTTGTACTACCTAAGAAAATATTTGACTTTCCAAGTGTCTCCAGATGAAAACCAGGACTATAACAGGACTAATTAGGTCTTTAAGAAACCATATGTTGTTTATGTTATAATTTAGTGTTTTGGTTCCAGACAATTATCCAATCAGAAAGCAGAATGAGCCTCACATGACTCTCTCATTTGGGTTGCCAGGTTCAGTGCTGAAATCCAGATGGTGTAAACCTAAAATGCCTCTCTCTGATCTGAATTGTCACTACTTAACCCCCAGCCCCTGCAGCCAATCATGACTCAGTGCTAGTGCAGCCTCTGCAGCTCAGGGAGTGAAGTCTGGAGGTTCTGAACATGAGGCCTGTTCATACACTGAGAATGAGAAAAACTTGTATGTGTCTTTTTTAAGCAGTTTTAGGAAATGGAAACCCAGGTTCAGTTGGGATAATAGAAAATTTTTTAAATTTAGAGCAGAGGCTACAAACAGACCCTTTAAATGTGAACTAACCTAAAAGGAAGTTGCCTGACAAATCCAGACTGATCTCTCTCTGTATGTTTTACAGAGATTTATAGAGATTCAGTCTGGTCTCCACATCCTCTGTTGCGTCTCAAACCCGGTCAAATGTGATCGTCCAATCAGATCTGTTTATTTCAGTGACACATGTGAAACCGAAGGAGCTCATTGGTCACCTATGATTTACAAACAAAATCACATTTCTCTCACCTCAGATTAAACAGAGTTAGTTCTTCACTCACTGATTCTGCAGAAATCCGCCATGTTTTTCAGCCCTATGATATATATTTTTTTCCTTTATTTTTTCCAATACGGATTGACAATGCGTGTCCCTGATTGGTTAATCCACCTGTCAATCATGCTCATTTGAAAAAAGGGAGATTGACCGGTGACAAGACTCAGTGCGTGCTCTGGATCCCAGGCAAAAAACAAAGACAAAATATGAAGGGAATTTACTGAATGAAACACACCTGCACCACCAGTGTCATAGTGGCATTTCACCACAGCAACCACTGGATCTGAATTTAAAATCATGTATTTTTATTGTTGAAAAATGCCTATATGACATGAGTCTAAACATTTCAAATAATCACAAGTACGGAGAAGAGGGCGAAGATACGACCACAGGTGAAACTGGACTTTCGTCAGCACTGAAGCCCAAACCGCAGGACAATACAGGAACACTTCATGCACCAAGTGAAAGAGAAGCTAATGATGAGTGAACTCAGTTATAAAACGATTAAAAGCTCATTCAAAGCTCTCATTCAAACGCATTGTGCCCTGTTTGTCTGCCGCTTTAAGTTCTTCTAAATAAGAACAGAGCCGTAACACAGGACACGAGGACAGTGTGCAGGCAAATCTCTCATACTTATGTCTCATCAGAGGAGAATACAGGTGTGACAGATGACTGTGTGTGTGTGTGTGTGTGTGTATATAGTGTATTTATTTACTAATTGTCTTGGAGATACACCAGCACGAGCCAAACTCCTTCAGGGCGTTCACATTTTCTGGCATCAGTCCCAAATTGTATAAAATATTTTCTGTTATGTGTGTGTGTGTGTGCGTGCGTGTGTGTGTGTATAGTGTATAGTGTATTTATTTACTAATCGTCATGGGGATACACCGGCACAGGCCATACCACTCCAGGGCATCTGTCACGTTTACATTTTTTGGCATCAGTCCCACACTGTACATTTAAATGACACGTGGAGACAGAATAACAACGTGACTTAAATATACATGTGGTGCATTCAAACTGTAGGTTATGTTTTGTTTTTTTATAAACGGGCGACAGTGGCTCAGTTGGCAGAGCGTTTGCCCACTGATCTGAAGGTTGGCGGTTCGAATCCTGCTCTTGACATGATGAATGCTGTCCTAGTGTCCTTGGGCAAGACACTTAACCCACCTCGCCCCCAGTGTCTGTGTACACTGGTGTATGAATGTGTGTGTGGTTCCTTGATGTAAAGAGCTTTATAAAAATGTGTTTACCATATGGGATTACATTACACTCACAATATGCTTTATTATAAAACACCAGCATCTCCATGGAGACAAGCCTCCAGGCCAAGTCACGAGTTAGGTCTGTGGAGAGGCGTGTCTGGGCAATGTGCCACTGCTGCTCCCGTCAGCAATAAAAACACCCACAGTAAAATAAATGGTCTGTAAAGTCTGTAAAGCTATAATAAATGGATTATATTTTCTTTAATCGTTATTGTGCTAACTTATATAAAACCAAACGTGAATTATTTTCATTATTTATTTAGTTTGAATGGTGCTAAAAGACACATCACTTAATTTATGCTAGACAAACATAATTATAAGTACATATATCGTTTGCAGCTGCCACACCCAAGCAGAATGTGAAGTGAATACGCAGCAAGTGAGTTAGAACAGAGCACCGCGTGTTCTAGTGCACATCTGTCACCACAGCAGGGCTCCAGTCCAGAAGAACGTACACATGTCTGAGGAGCATCAGAGAGGCTCCCAGATCGAGTCCAGAGATGGAGAGATCGGCAGAGGGACCGGTAACGTTTTATAACAACAAAAAATGAACAAATCGTTTATTAAGATTAGGAACTACTTAATGAATACCCTTAAACTAACTCCAAACCAGTGCTGGAATGTAACAAACTGTTTGCCATGGAGCATGAAGCCCCCTATGACACAGCTCCCAGGACTGTTCAGGTGCCCAAACGCCTCCACTTTAAGGTGGTGGTTCAAGGAGCCAGCTGAGGAGGAAGAGGAGCTGGAGGAAGTGTCCAGGGTGAGAGAAGTCTGGGAGTCCCTGCGCCCTCAACCCGGGCTCGGATAAGCAGAAGAGAAAAGAAATGGATGGATGGGCTTTAACTTGAGTGATATCCCCACCACCGAGACAAGTTATGAGTCAGGTTTATGTTTTTTATAGTTTATTCTAGTGTTGATAAATTGTGGCAACGGAACTGCAGCAAATTTGTGGTTTGTATGTTCATGACATGTGAAGGTAAGCTAAGGTTAAGGTACACTTTATTATCACTGGGGAGAAATTTGTCCTCTGCATATGACCCATCCTTCACTACCGCTGGAGCACCCTGTCAGAACCTGAGGGACCCATCTCCAGATCTTGAGCCAGACTTGATCAGGACTCTATTAGCTGGAGTCTTTTAGCTCTTGTGTTTTGGGTTGAACACTGAGGCCTACACTTACACATGTGCTCTAAGGGCCTTTGGCTTGAACACACTGATGACTGAACATGGGAAATCCATCAAACAAAGGTCACCTGTGAGGGAGGAAAAGGCTTTTTCCCTTCGGTGAGTCTGGTCCAAGTTGGCTCGTGGAACGCCTCAAAGTGGGTGAAGTCATGTGGAGTTACAACAAAGCTGATGTAATATTCATTAGAGTTTGATGGTTTCATTAAAAGTGGAACAGAAAAACATCTTGTAAAAATAAAAGTTCATTTTTATTACAAAAGGTGAAGTGTTTCCTTTTCATCCAATAAGACTCAATGAAGTTATAACCAGAGGTGGAGCCAAAAACTACTCAAGTAAGAGTAACGTTACTTCAAGATAAGATTACTCAAATTGAAGTACAAAGTAGTGGTCCAAGAAATTACTCAAGTGAGAGTAAAAAAGTATTTGGGGAACTACTACTACGCGAGTAACTGAAAGAGTAACTGTCGGGACGTTACATCTGATTTATAATTTGAAGTTAATGTAATTTGAAGAACAAAATATTCTAGACACAAAAATGAGCCAAACTGAATCATATCTGAAGGAGCTGCAAGAAACACAAATGTTCAAATCATTTCACATTGTACATAAAGCTTTTTTTTTTTTTTAACTTTGAAAAAGTCAAACAGGAAACTGTCCTTTGACACTCCAACCTGGGGCACACACACAGAGGAAAAGGCCCCGGAGCCAGGACAGCGCCCCCTCTGGGTCTCACACTGAGGCTCTGAAGGACCACGAGGAGGAGACGGTATCGGAGACAAAGACATGACTAGGCCTGTCACGAGAACCAAAGACTGTATAAAGAAGTGGACGTGTGATGTCACCCATAGCTCTCGGCTCCAGCCAATCGAAGCCCGCGGAGGTCAGCGGACACGGGGGCGAACTTGGCGAAATTACTACTCCTACTCGAGTAACTGAAAGAGTAACTCCTCAAGTCACTTTAGACTTACTCACAGCGGGAAGAAGAACCACAACTTTTACTCAAGTAAGAGTATTGTTACTTCAAAAAAATATAATTCAAGTAGGAGTAAAAGTATGCTGCTAGAAAAGTACTGCAGTAAATGTAACTGAGCACGCCCCACCTCCGGTTCTGAGTCACATATGGGATCACACTGACCACGCTTTGACCTGCTGCGTAGTTAAAAGAGCTGTGCAGATGTGAAGGTGGAGAGATAGTCCACAGCCAGTGAATCGTGCTTTAGTTGGAGTTCACCCAAGCGCTCTCACTCAGGAGCCTGGAGCTGAGGCCGACGGAGCTGAGGCCGACGCAGCTGAGGCCGACGCAGCTGAGGCCGACGCAGCTGGGACACGATCCACCCAAGACATGCTCCCTGATTTATGACAGCCCTGGAACTTGGCAAACGGGATTCTTCAATGAAAACCTGTTTTTGTGCTTCACTGATTTGTCGAATGAACTGACTGATTTTTGGCGTGACGTGAAGTTGCATTTTTGACCCTGAAATAGAACTTTACTTGGTTTGGCTCTGCAGAAAAAGTAAAGATACATCAATATTTTCCTCATTACTATAGAAGCTGTCAATGCATGTGCCTGATGTGGGCCCCTCCCCCTTTGGTCACATTTTTATATAGCGCTTTTCCACCTTCAAGACACTCAGACAGTCATACACAAGTGTACACAGACACAGGGGGCAAGGTGGGTTAAGTGTCTTGCCCAAGGACACGACACCAGCAGTAAGTAAGTAAGAGTAACGTTACTTCAAAATAATATTATTCAAGTAGAAGTACAAAGTAGTGGTCCAAGAAATTACTCAGTTAAGAGTAAAAAAGTATTTGGGGGAAACTCCTACTAGTACTCGAGTAACTGAAAGAGTAAATGCGGGATTAGAACCACCAACCTTCGGCTCAGTGGGCAAACACTCTTCCAACTGAGCTACTGTCGCCCCCTCGTCAGGCTAAGCTATGATAAGTGAGCAGCTGTAGGACTGAAAAGTAATCACAACTTCATTTGCAAAAGCTTCAAATCAGGCAAGAAATCTAGGAGTAATAATGGACTCA
>KN484891.1:0-10230 GCA_000787095.1 Periophthalmodon schlosseri
TTTTTATTATTTTTATTTATTTATTTTACTTTTACTTATTTTATTTATTTACTTACGAATTACTAGTGCTAGCATTTTCCTCTGCCCCGTACCTTACCCTCTTTAAAATCACGGAAATATCACACACACACACGCACACACACACAAACTTGTCACATATAATTGTAAATAGCTGTTACGTCTATGTCTTGTTATGTCTTGGTTTGTCTTATCACCACTTGTCACCACTGTATATGACTGGTCACTATGTTTGTCTGTCTTGCATTAGGGATTAATTGTGTTATAGAGTCCCTAAACAATCATACAAATAAGTCTACAAGCGTAAAAAAAAAAAAAAATTAAAAAAAAAAATAAACCAAAAATTTAAATCTAAATGCAAAATTTCAAATATTTTTTTATGAGAGGATATAGCAGCAAGAAAAAAAAGTGAGCATATAATCCCTTTAAAATGTATTAAACTAACGCTAAAGTAACCATTGGTATATTCAAAATCTATTTTATCCTCTCTTTTACAAATGAAAAAAAATTAAAATATCCCATATGATCCAAAAACATAATGCATCTGAAATAAAAATTGCAAAAAAAATGTGCAATATATTTACAAAAAATCTAATCTGGTACAGTTTCATACAGCTCTATTGCATTTGGAAACAGACCAGAAAACTCTCAGTTGTGACATATGTTCAATTTTCTATATAGTTTGACCTTTACCCTCCTCACACTTTTACTCATCATGTACATTTCTGCATAGCCCTTCATATCTATATAAAATGCATAGACACTCACTCAGCCTTCCCCAGCTCTGCTCCCTGGACACATCCTGGTCACCTTTGTTCTTTTGTTAGACTTTTTAACTATGTTCCGCTGCATTCCTCCTGTAATGTACTCCCTATGTGTCCTCGGACCTATACGCAGGACACGGGAGGCGAGCTATGACCCAAAAGTATGACAAAATAAGTGAATGCATATGCAGTTGTAATTATGAAACATATTACGTATATTGCAGTAGAAGTAGAAGTACTAGTAGTGACCGAGTACGTAAGGGTAAGTGGTTGGGTGGTCCACTTACAACCTGCTGTGTTTACTATACGAGGGCTCTCATTAAAGTCTCTGGAGTACTGCTCTGAAATATGTTGTAAAAGTAAATCTTAAACAATTAAAAACGTATTAGTGACAGAGGTTGAAGGAGGAAAAGTACTGCTAAAAGTACTATACTAGTATTAAAAGTAAAAGTACATACAAAATGAGTGAGAGTAAAGCGTTTTGTGAGTTAAATCCAGTTGTGCTACTGGTACTACTAATGTTACTACTTCTACTACTAGGCCCACTCTTACTACCAAGACTACCACTACTACTACTATTAGGCTACTACTATTACTACTACTGCTACTATGAAGAATGCTGCTGCTATTACTACTTCTACTAATACTACTATTTCTAGCAACATTATATTGGACTATTTTCTCAAAAAGTACAAAGAATTTCACTAGAACTACAACCACTACTTCTGATGCCTTCACCAATTTAAAGATACCAAAGATATCAAAGGAAAAAGTCCAAATTTACAAAAGTGAAACACATTCAAATGATATATATATATTTTTTTCTATTTTTATTTTTATTGATCATATTTATTTTTTTCATTCAGACCTGCAGGATTCCAGTTTTAAGGTGGACTCGAGCTGTAAGGCGAGGAAGGAGCGCACGGCCTTCACCAAAGAGCAGCTGAGGGAGCTGGAGGCGGAGTTTACGCACCACAACTACCTGACCAGACTGAGGCGCTATGAGATCGCTGTGAACCTGGACCTCACAGAGAGACAGGTGAAGAAGATGGGTTTATTTATATGTAATGAGATAACTACAGTTTTTAATTCTGACTTGAGTTATTTGGTTCGGTATTTGTGTTCTGTTAGCAGCATGTACGGGTGAAAAAACTAGAGTCTGCCACCTGCTTGTCTCCATGGAGATGTTATTGCTTTGTATGGAATGTTCCACAGTATGGCATTGAACTTAAACTCACCAAGAATGCATGTATTTTATTGTATTCTTTAGCAATAAAAACTGACGCGATGAAATAAACCTTATAGATAAGTTTAATGCTCTACTGTGCAACATTTCAGGTGTTGCAATATAATCTCCATGGAGACGAGCAGGTGACGTGCCCCCAACCAGAAAAATTACAGTGTACCTTTTAAATATAGTAGCAGTAGCTTAGCTGGTAATGTTCGTCCTCTGATCCGAAGGTTGGCAGTTCTAATCCAGCTCTTGACATAAACGTCGTGGGTAGAGCGGTTAGAGCCACTGGCCCACGGGTTGGCGGTGCGATTCCAGCTCCCACAGATGAATACTGCCGTCGTGTCCTTGGGCAAGACACTTAACCCACCTCATGTCTGCGTACACTGGTGTGTGAATGTGTGTGTGAATTTTGCAGTTGTATCAAATTGTAAAAACAATTGTATCGACTCAAACGATCTGCTTAGAACTTAAAATATCTTCAACATTATGTGACACTTAAATATATTTGCTGACTACATTTTAACTGTACAAAAACGGTATATTTCATATGCCAACAAAATTCAACCTGACTCTACCCAATTAAAATTTTCCAGAATTGTTACACCATATTAATTTGCAATATGTAAATTTCCACTCTAAATCTTGTGGTCATATATACTAACATTCGGATGTAGCTCCCTTCCTTTTCCCCTCCCCGTCCTCCCCCCTGGTCCCGGGCCACACTGCCACACACTGACCACACATACTGCTGCTGTCTGTTCCTAAATGCGTTTCCCAGGCGTTCCGTCCCACACACACACACACATACCAGTACAGAGACACGCAGACATTCCCGAAACATTCCCAAATCCCGGTCCCATCCTCACTCCTCGATCCCTCTGCAGCCTGTCTGGGGTTTTCCGCCTCATCCTACATCGTCCCGGGCTACTGCCGTCTTTTCACTTAGCCAAGAGCGGATCGACCAAATAAAAACACATTTTCACATTTGTTGGATTTTAAAATTTCTCTTAAAGTTATCGGTTTCTCTATCCACAAACTGTATCATTACTTAAGTCATTATATTCTTCTATTAAAAAATATTGCAAAGTTATGTCTGTCTATACTGTGTGATAGTGGAAGCCAATGTGTTCTTGGCATTTCATTTAGTCCAGCCAATGTTAACTACAAACATTATAATTTGCATTTAAACGGCGGTGGCAGAAGTACTCGGTTCTGTTATTTAAGTAAAAGTACAGATTCTGGGAGCAAAAATATACTCAAGTAAAAGTAAATGTATCCATGAAAAAATCACCTTAAGTAAAAGTATTAAAGTACCTGCTTAAAAATGTACTTAAAGAGTTAGATTTTAGTAAGATTTTGAGATCTAATAAAACTTGTAAAATGTAGTGATTTTGAGCAACAGAAACAACTGTATCGATTTTTTTTTTCTAGCTGATTTTTTTTTTTTTGTATGTTTTTGTTTACTCAAACTACGAACGTGTTAAAAATAAACCCTCAGCCTTTTCAGCAGGTCTCAAACAATAATAAAAATACTTTTACTTTTCAGTCCTGTTCAAAACTGTAGTAGCGTAGAAAGTGCAGATACCTGCTCTCAGATGTAGTGAAGTAAAAGTAAAAAGTATCCACTTAAAAATCTACTTAAGTCAAACAGATACCCAAAATGCATACTTAAATACAGTACTTTACTCCTTTTACTTCATTACATTCCACCAATGCATTTAACAATATTTAAACCTCAACTAACCTGGATTTTAACTTCAGTAACGCTGCACATCTTGGTCTTGACCCATAACTTAAAATCATGCATGGATGGATTTTTAAGCCAGTTTCGTTTTTCAGTAAATTCTCGTCTCTCTGAAGCCAAAGACACAGAGCCAGCTCGTATCCTCAGGACGATGGAGGAGATTTCACAGAGATTATTTGTGTGTTTTTCTGCTGACTGCGTTGTACATGTTGCTACAAACGCACCACAAAAACCACGGATCAGGTGGCGAGCACAAGGAAGCGGAACAGCTCCAGGTTTCTCAGTACCTCTGGAGCCTGTCGTCTTTTTAAAGCTGCACTGATTTACGTTGGTGACCTATGTTTCTGTAAAGTTTATGTCTTGTTTGATTGGAAAACAGTAAGACTATAGCGAATGTGAAATGTGTAATTTTAATGGAACGGTTTTGAAAGTTGAAATTACATAAAAAGAGAGTTTTGTTTACCCCAGGCCCAGTGCGTAATGTAATGTGTATATACAACATGTAGTGTGGGTCCACTTAGACAATTTGTACCCAGTGTCAAGGATTTTGTACTACACCCATGCCTCAAAGTACTTCAATAGCAGCAACAAGTATTTCATCATATTACAAGGACAAATATTGTTTAAAAATAACAGTTAAAGGGTCTGTACCCAATTTTTTCATGGCTAATGGTGGAACGTAACCAAGGAAAAGTAGTAAAGTACTCTACTTAAGTACAAATTTTAGGTATCTGTACTTTACGTAAATGAATTTGACAGTGGATACTTTTTACTTTTACTTCACTACATTTGAGAGCAGGTATCAGTACTTTCTACTCCACTACATTTTTGAACAGGACTGAAAAGTAAAAGTATGTTTTTATAGTTTTGGACCGGCTGAAAAGTCAAGCAAAAATATACAAATAAAACCAGCAACCCAAAAAACAACTTCAATTGTTTCTACTGAACGAAATCTTGATTTAAATCACTACATTTGAAGCCTAAGACCTCAAAATATGTACAAAATACTATTACTTTTTACTCTTTAAGTACATTTTTAAACAAGTACTTTAATACTTTTACTTGAGTTGATTTTTTTGATTTTTTTCAAGTGATACTTTTACTTTTACTTGAGGTTTTTTGTTTTTTTTTGCTTCGGTATCTGTACTTTTACTTAAGTAACAGAACTGAGTACTTCTTTCACCACTGTTTTCTGGCTAGTGCAGAAAGTTGTAAAAAGCTCTTATAAACTCATCACAGTGACTAATTAGGATGCTAGGAATGCACTGGGTAAGTGAGGAACGCATTTGGACCGCTGCAAACACTTTATATAGAGCTAGTTTTTCACATTTTTAAAACAGTGAAACTCAGGTACAACCCGTTTAAATAACAAAAATGTGCTTTATGATCTTTCCTAATGAATTGACTGTGAACTTGCTGCGTTCCAGGTGAAAGTGTGGTTTCAGAACAGGAGGATGAAATGGAAGAGGGTGAAAGGAGGACAGTCTGGATCTCCAAACGAACTGGACAATGACGACATAGACTCTGCCGCCTCCCCCAGCTCGGAATAACAACGTCCCCGTCACGTTGCGGGACGCACGGAGACACGTATGCAACAAAAAACATGGAAGTTCCTCAGACTTTTTTACATGAAATCAAGGCCACTATTTGTTGCTTTAAAGCTGCACTGTGTAACTTTCCTGGTGGAGCGTTCGCCGCCCGCTCATCTCATATTATTGCTTTGCCTGGAGTGATATAAACTTGTCTTATGTGTTTTCCATTACAGATGTTTTTGTTGCTTGAAAACTATGCATTCTTACTGTGAGCGGGGTCGCCTCTGCGCAGATCTGACCTGTAACTTGACCTGGTGGCGTCATTGTTCTTGTCTCCATAGAGATAGTTACGTTTAATGCCATACTTTGCGGGATTCTAGGCAAAGCAATAACATCTCCGTGGAGACAGGAAGACGGGCGACCCTCCACCCCAGAAGTTACATAGTGTACCTTTAATTTGTTGTAAATATTTGATTGTTATTTGTTTTACTGTTACATTTTTATTATTATTGTGCCAGTTTTTAAAATATTACCTCATCTGGATAGGTCGTTGCTGCGCAGTGACAACTTTAAGACCGATATAACTTGTATAAAACTTTCATTTCATGTTTAATCTTGTTGGAATAAAAGCCGTTTATACCAACCGTGGGCCTTAGGCGGGGTACACCACTAGCCTTAACCACTACCATATTTTTGAATCACAATGTTGTCAAAGCCAAAAAGTAACCACGAGCGTAACCCTGGTTCCGAGACGCACATTTTGGTGGCAAAGTTTTATGGCTTATGATGCAAGTGAACTATTTTCCAGATCAGGATAAAAATGAGGAACACATTTTTATCACGTTTTTATGTTGTAAATATTATTATCTTCTGGTTTCTGGACATTTTAAACTGGAATTAAACCAGACGTCTTTGAATGCATCTTTGTGACTACAGCCGGCTGCATCTTGCACAAACTCTTGCCAAACTAAAGTGCCTTCATTATTCCATTTTTATGTTTCTTCCTTCGATGTTTTTTATACATTTTGAATAGTGATCAAATACAGATGTCTGTTTCTGCATAGAGAATAAATCTTTCTTATGCAAAACGGGGGGATATGTCTTGATCTTTTCGTTCAAATGCAACATATGACGGATGTTTCGATTTGTGGTTTGGGTTGTAACTCTGCTCATGTGCATGTGTTTTGTCCATTACGGTTGGGTTTAGTTATATGATAAGAAAGATGTGTTCTTTTGTGCATTTATTTCTATCTGTTTCAGTGTTGCAGTAGCTCTGTGTGTGTTGGCTTCAGTGTAGGATGCATAGGAAGTCTCATGTGTGTAATCTTCCTCTTTAGACCCCCGGGACACTTATTATTAAGACACATTATAGAAGCATTAACAGATTTATAATGGACGTATCCTGACTATATTTTGCTTAATGGGCAACTTAGGAGAGATGATGGAACGTAACAAAGTAAAAGTAGTAAAGTACTGCACTTAAGCACACATTTTAAGTATCTGTAAGTTCTACTCCACTATATTTTTGAACAGGACTGAAAAGTAAAAGTAGTTTTTATTATTGTTTGAGACCTGCTGAAAAGGCCGAGGGGTTTATTTTGATCGTGTTCATAGTCTGAGCAAACAAAAATATACAAATAAGAACAGCGAGGAAAAAACACTATCGATTCAGTTGGTTCTGTTGAACAAAATCTAACATAAATCTTGATCAAAATCTGTGTGAAATACTTTTACTTTTTACTCTTTAAGTACATTTTAAAACAGGTACTTTTACTTGAGTATTTTTTTGCTCCGGTATCTGTACTTTTACTTAAGTAACAAAATTGAGTATTTCTTCCACCACTGCTATACACAACATATGAAGAAATATACATTTCTCAATCGTTTTAAAGTAATTTCACTTAAACTTAAAGGCTTATTGGTTACTATAGCAATAGTAATACAAACATAAAAGAACAGTATTACTAATTGAGCTAAAATTGTAAAAGTTGTATATTTAACATGCTTACTTGTTTTAATAGGCAGATTTTTTTTAGGTATTTTTATGTTTATTATGTATTTTTATTAAATTTATTTTACATTTAATTTTTCTTTTATTATTATTATTATTATTATTATATCTCGCAACACTGCAGTTTCTCCACTGTAAGACACACATGAGTAGGGTTCTCATCTTATCTTAATAGTTTTTACATGGTGAATTTCAGAGCGTGCGTTCAAGCTTAGAGCAGGTTTTCCATAATAGTTCCGGGTTGGTTGTAAAATAAATTGAGTGAGAGGAAGCTAAAAAGCACCAACGTGGGCGCAGTCGTTTTTTCAAATGTGCTTTAGAACTTTAAAAACAACCTAAACCAAACTCGTCTGCTATTATGAGCTGTATTGAGAATATTTCCTTTCACTCTTGGACAGACTTTTCCAATTTGGAAAGTCTCGGGCTCCTCCAAAGCCTTAGATTTCATGATGGAAACAGGGCATGATCTCGTGTAACAGCGGAGCAGGTGCACTGGTAAAAGGGGAGGATTTCAAAAGTGGGGCTGATGATTCACTGGATAAATCTATAACAGAACAAATTTGGTTTAAGACGGACAAGTTTTTGGCCGAGTAATGATACAATTTGGTTAAAATGTGTCATCAGTATAAATTTTGGGGCCATTGTCCGAGTTTCAGTTGAGTATTTTACTTGGAACATTTCATGGATTATTACAGGCTGAAAAAAGAAATTAAATGTCAGTGTTTAATGTCACATATTTCAGTCATCCAAATCTAAAACTCAAACTCCAAATATAAAGTTCACACAGAATGACTTCACGTTATAACAGTATCTGAACATCTGAACCTGTCACAAAAGCAACTGAGCTACATGACTGAGTAAATTATGGTTAAAGGTTATTGCTTTCCCTGAAATGTTATTTATACTTATTTATATGGCCTTTATTAAATTACAGGTGTTTTAACAGCTTGAAAAAAACATGTATTCTTGTTGTGAGCGGGCTTGCCTCTGCGCAGATCTGACCATAGACTGTATAAAGAAGTGGACTAAGTGAATGTGATGTCACCCGTAGCGTTCGGCTTCAGTCAAATGAAGCTCATCGAGGCTGGAGCGGTTATGGGGCGAATTTGGAGCCGAGTTCTGACCGTGAGTACCATAGCAACCAAAGAGCCAATCCGGATCCAGGCTGTTGAAGGTAACGCCCCTTCCCACCCGCACCGCTGGTTTAGCAGGGAGTGGGCGCTTAGCAATGCTGTCAATCAGACTTGTTGCTAACGTGAGCAGGAGCGACCTTGGAGATTATTCTTGATTTCCGGACACAATGGCGAAATAAAAATACCGTGATCATGTAGAGCGGGTTAATACGAACATTTTAAGACCAAAATGACGAGGCTCACTGCAGCAGTTACACAAAGAGGGGCGACAGATTTTCAACAGAAAGTGAATTGGAGCCAGAGTCGATGGATTCGGAAGCGCGCCCATGATCACTTCCTGTTTGGAACGCGGCGGCCAGCAGGTTAGCTATGTTCATTTATATGTACAGTCTATGGATCTGATCTTTGGCTTGGCCTCGTCTCAATGGAGATGAGAAAACTGTAATGTCATAATGTGGTACATGCCAGTCACAGCAATAACATCTCCATGGAGGCAAGCAGGTAGCGAAGAGATCACCAGAAAAGTTACATAGTGCAGCTTTAATAGAACAGATATTTATACTTGTTTGTCAGTGTCATTTTGAATCTTATTTCAGCGTAGAAGCTAATTCAGTTCAATTCAAGTTTATTTGTACAGCACATTTTAAACAACGTCAGCTGACCAAAGTGCTTCACAAAAAAACCCCAAAACAAAAATACAGATAACATTATACTTAGGCAAAGTATAATAAAACACCAAGTTATCCTGTCTAGCTTGTATTAAATGCCAGGGAGAAAATGTGGGTTTTCAGTCTAGTTTTAAACTGTGTTAAAGACTGAGAGGATCTGAAACTAAAGTGTAGAAACTAAAATTTAAATGAATTAGTTTGCCAAATATATATATTTGTCCCGCATGAGTTTGTTTCTATCACCTATTCCAAGTCTACACTAGGCTATGAACATGGGGAGTACGCGCCTCATAAACACTCCATAACATGATATTTTAAAGGAAATGGGTATCGCGGCGTTTTAGCTCGGATCACCGTCGCTGGTCTAAACCTCCATGACAACCACTGACAGGGCTGAAAGTGGACCTGAACAGAAACATTCACTTTAGCACACCACCACCACTGCCCCTTCTCCACCCCCCCACTCACAAAGGGCTATTAACCTGGACGAGGTGGAGTCAAGCTGAAAAAAAAAAAAAAAAAAACTTAAATATTTGGCCCCTCCGAGCTATTTTCAACGGAAGCATCTGGATGGGGCCAATTTGATCTCAACCGGACTGGAACGGAGACCAACCCACGCAGCGAGCAGAGGAAAAAAATAAAAATGTCTCTTGCTTTCTCCCTTTTTCGCTGCCTGACCACTTGCGTATGATGGAAACCGGAAATAATAGGTGGGTATGGGTGAAAAGACGGCTTCTCAAGTGCAGGATGTTGTTCTAGCAGGTAGCCAGTCATCCAATTTCCTGCTTCCCAAAGAAAACAACGCAACGGAGTCCCGGGTTTTTACAATGGTGCGTCTATATGTGCTCGGGACCAGCCAAACAAAGCATTCAGAGGTTACTGCCCTTTACCACTGCTGGGACGTCCCGCGATGGGAGGGGGATCGGGTTTGGGGTCAAGTGTTACTGTACGCCTGACCCCGACGGGCCCCCGTGCGCAGCTGCGAGGGGGTGGAACAACTCCAAAAATCGCCCCCCTCGACTCAAGCCTCTATTAAGGTCTATTATTGTATTAGTGGTAATAGTAGTCAAAATAAACCATGTCCAATTGTAATGATAGTATTAATATCCAGCAGTGTAAACCAATG
>KN484891.1:10292-24876 GCA_000787095.1 Periophthalmodon schlosseri
CCATAGAGGGATCTTTTAAAAGCACACGGGTGGCCAGGATTTGGGATTAGATTAAATTTCGTGTTGTGATTTTGGGATGATTGAGACTGCCAGTGCCTCCACGTAACCCGAAAATCCGACCCAGCCTTTCGCTTACCAGTGCGAAGGTGTCGACGCAGATGTTCCCGTGTATTTTTATTAGTTTCGGATTAAATAATTAGCTTCTTGGATGTCAAAAGAACGTTACGCAATGGATAACTTTGTGGTCAAAATGGCCTGGACAGTGAAAATAAAAATACGTGATGGGTTATAAGAAAATAGACTGGCTAGTGCAGCAACGACCACAAGAAAATATTTGGGTGACTTCATAGTACAAAATGAGCTGTCAACGAGTATATTCTATGGCCGCTAAAAGTACGTGTTTAAAGGAGAATAGAGGCGAGCAGACGTGAATGCAGAGGGCTAAATATGTTGCAATATGGAGGAACACATCTGCAGCCAAACCTCAGTGTTCCCATTCAAAAGCCTGTCCAGCGGTGAGTAATGTGATGAAACAACACTAGGCAATTTCCACTGCAAGTTATGTGGGTTTTAATTACAAACTTTAAACTACATAAAGGAACATTTGATTTGATTTTATTAACAGAATAAGTAAATCATGACCAACGCATCAATGATATTTTGTGCAATATAACATTTAGTTGTCGGGCTTTTGTTGTCCCTGTTCTAACACTTTGAGATATGCATCTGGCTTTAAAGATACGCAACATAATTTTCTTTCGGAGGCTCTGCAAGGAATTCTGCAGGAATTTTCCACGATACGGCATTAAATGATCTTTAAACTATCTTGGATTTATTCAAGTACAGGCCATGAAAATAAGTGTCCTTTGTTAGCGGGCTTGCTTCTCCACAGATCTGACCTGTAACTTGGCCAGATAGAAATATTTTAAGTTAAATGCCATACTGTGGAACATCTTAGGCAAACCATTAACATCTCCATGGACGTTAAGGTGGCGGACTCTCCGTCTAAAACGTGACACAGATTTCAAATGAGCTAAACCCACATGTTGGTTTCAATGTCCAACTTTTTATATAAAAGTAGTTTTGCAAATTTTAGGTTTTTATTTTGCGCTTTACACAACATAATAATAATAATTTTGACTTACAGTTTTAATCAGCAGGTTTCATCGCAGCATGTTGTGCACCACCTCTTTTATTTGTCTAACCCGGCCTGCTCTGCTTTGACTGCAGTTTCTTGGCAGGACATAACTTGATGGATCTCCGGAGGTGTGAAGGTCATTTTTGGGGAGAGGTGAGCGCCCAAAGCCAGGCATGGGGTGGTCCCGCTGCCGAGCCCACCCCACACCCCACTGTTACTCCCCCCGTATCTCTGTATGTGTGTTATTTTGTCCTGGGACAGAGAACTCCAGTCACATCAAAGACTGTTTTTACAAGCTTGACAAGCCAATATGGAGGAAGACTGCTGGGAGACGGCCGATCATAATCCAAACTTCAAAATATTATTGAAGAAAAAAGGAACCGGAGGAAGTGTGTCCAGGGAAGGATTGAATTGACATGCTGTTTTGGCTGTTAGATTAAACCAATAGATTGAAATAATATACAAATTAACTTTATTAGGTGTGTTTAAAGATTTGGAAGGAGATCCGAGTGGAGTTCAGTTGGTGCAGCAGACTTGAACTGGATCAAACATGTCTTTTTGTTCAGGGGTAAATGTTTGTTAAATATTTTGATCCTGATTGCATGTTTTTATTCTCCTGCTGTTCTTGGACTTTGTGTTGAAACACTGGAATTTCCCCATTGTGGAACAAATAAAGGTTCTCTTATCTTAGAACAGACATTAAAGCAGCTCTGCTTGTAAGTCTCTCCATGGCCTAGCACCAAAGACCATCTCCAACATGTTAGTGCCATATGAACCATCTCACACTCTGAGGACTTCAGGGACCGGCCTCCTGCTGGTGCCCGGAGTCAGGACTAAACATGGAGAATCACCGTTTCAGTTTTATGCAGCCAAAACCTGGAACAGTCATCCTAAAGATGTGACAATGCGCCACAAACACTGCTGGTTTATGATGCACTGAGCACTTTTGAAGAGCGTTAGTTGGTGTGCCCTATCTCGCAATGGAGAATTTGTCAAAACAGATCTATTTAACCAAAAAAACACTTTACTTACTTAACCAGCTCTTCTACATTCTGTTTAATCCAGAAGGGTCTAGAATTGGACCATAGATCATTCAGAACAAAATATATAACTCCTTTTACCTGAGATAACAGTTTACTGCTTCGATTGTTGGTTCTACAGAGATCCGCACTGTTTCTCAGCCCTATGTGTGTTTTTTTTTTTGTCCTTTTTTAACATAAGCCACCATGTTTTTTACCCAAACGGAGCATGCATCTCTCTGATTGGCTAATCTGCCTGTCAATCACACCCTCTGGAATCGGGGAGACAGACCCACTCATCTTTAGAAAGTTTTACCAAGAATGTGTTTCTTGCTGGTAGTGATGGAAGTTTTGGATCTCTGATGGAAGTTTTGGCTCTTTTATGAGATCCAAATCTTTTGAATCCATTCATTTCATAGAGCCGTTCAAAAGTCTGGTTCTTTTTTATATTTATTGATATGACAGAAGCCAATGTGAGAACGAATCACCAAAAGAATTGACCAAGGCTCAGATTTGTTTAAAATGTGAGTGTTTACCCTTTGAAATTATGCATTATCTAAATAAAGCGTTGCACATCAGAAATAATCATTTAAAAATCTAACTGCTATTACGATGCCGGATATGTTTTTTTGTGTACAAAGCTTTTACTTGTGTTGCCTGCTTTGCTTCTGTGCTGATTCTGGTGTTGGTTCAACATTAATCAGAATAAAAATGCATGAAAATTAGAAAGAACAGATTCAGTTCTTTTTAAAAAAATGAGATCCGGATCCAGCTGTTCACAGTAAGGAAGTGTTCAAAAGAGCTGACTCATTCACGGACGCCACATCACTACTGTTCAACCAAGAAAACACTTCACAGCAACAGGAAAATCTATTTTGTTGGTACATAGCGCCAAAAAATACTCAAAGTTTGTGCAGTGCATTGTTCAAACTATTCTTATGTTTTCACTAGTGACACTTTTGAACTCCAGATTGGAGACAGGGGGTAGGTGAAATCAGAAATTCTCTGAGCATCAAATTCAGGACGATACAGGTTTACTCAAACAGGCACGAATCTATTGAGCGAACACCGTTATAATATGGTTAAAGGCTCAAGAACGTCCATTTTATGTGATACGTCCGGTTCGATACTAAGTATAAAACAGTTGCAGTTCACTTGACAGACGTGTGTTTTTCATAATCCCTTATATTTTGAGTAACATCAGAACTCCTGTCAGCGCGATGCCATTTCAGACAGATCCCGAACAGGAACAACGTACGATTTTAAACCTGTTTACTCTCATTTGTCATCGCTGTAGTCTCTGTTCATTCCTACTTTGGCCATGTCTCGCTCACCTGCGCAAAACATGACCCATCCACTGCTCTTCGTCAAACCTAACCTCCCCCTAGAGAAATCCAACTCTTTGCATCCTCTCTTTCTTGTCATGCTCATTGTTATTTTAGCCCACCTGCAAATCTATTTTTCAGTTCTCAAATACAGATGCCGTCCAGAACCCACCGAAGTGCAAGAAAGCTAAGAGGAAGCATGCTACGTCTTGCGCACTTCCTCCCATGACAATACTGCGAAGTACATGCATGGTAGTTTGAAGTATTTGTCATGTCCAGAAGAGCATTGCATGTATACCTGCTGTGGGTGCCAGAGACTTCCCCCTCCCCCGCCAACTCCCCTTGTCTCCGGTGATTAGGGTCTCCGGGAGGGGTTATAAATCTTCGCTCAAAGACAGGCCAAAGTCTGAGGAGCCGGACAACTTTAAATTATCAGAGACTTCCTGTAAGGGTTTCCGATGGATGTTAAATGTAAAAGGGAGTCTCGGAGGGCTGCGGCGGGACATAGGTGGGACATATAGGGGACAAGGGGGACACGTGGGGGGGACGCTGGGCAGTTCTTATGGTCCTGTTGTGGACGGGACGGTCTGGAGCCAAGCCTGTTCCACTTTGGAAAGAATCACACAGGGGTACTCTAAATTCCATTGCCGGTGTGTTGGACAGGACTAAATATGTGGAGTTTTGTTTGAATAGAGCGGCTGATGTAATAGGTTACATTTTGTACCTAAATCTAATTTAAAGTAAAAAGGTCTAATTACATTTGTTAAAAGGACTTGATTTTTTTAAATAGATCTTGAATGTGGGTCAACTTTAGTCAGCTCTAGTTTTGTTTTTGTAGTAGGTTTCTACAGAAACTTTTCCGGTGTTGGGTCTGCCACCTGTTTCTACGGAGATGTTATTGCTCAACCTGATACGTCCAGGTGTTTTATCGTCCAAAAAAGACCTATAAAGCATGTATTCTTACTGTCTGCGGGTTTATCTCTTCACAGATCTGACTAGTAACTTATCCTCGTGGTCTCACCTGCTTGTTTCCGTGGAGAAAGGCAAGTTTAATGCCGTGTAGCGGGACATTTAGGCAAAGTAATAACATTTCCATGAAGACGGGACGATGTGTTTGTTTTCTGCAACACCAGAACACAGTCTGAAACATTCTGTATAAAGAGTGAATAGCCAAAAACACATTAAAATATTTGCGCACATATGAAAGGCACTATTGTTTGCGAGCTCGCGGTTAGATCAGAAGTACACGAAATAATAATGACTGTTAATGGCGTCATGTCCACATTGTAACATGTGTACACGCTAAATCGATTTAGTGTAAAAATTCCCAGCCATCTGGAAGAACGGGAAGAAACACATTACCAAATATTTGCAAATTGTGTTTGATTCAGCTGTTCTGCAGATGATTTGAATAATTACAGATACAGCCACACAATGGGTCCACGGTCCAGTGAAAATATACAGCTCTGAGTCCTGTCTGTGGGCTGTGGTCGCGCCAAACCCAAATCCTCACCTGTGCCAGTCCAACCCGGTCTGGGCTCCATCCGAACAAATAATCTGTCGAATGAACAAGAAGTGGGTTGAAAACAAGATCTTTATCCCTCTCCTCTGGTCTCTCCATCTCTCCATCTCTCCGTCTGTAGCGTGACTGTGTATGAAGTGTTTAGAGCTGTTTGTGTATCTTATGTCTAACTGTGAGCACATCTGCCAACCTGCGCTCACTCACTGGACAACATCTGGAGGAGTACAGACCAATTCTCTGCTCCGGTGTTTTAGGCTAGTCCTTCCCGAGTTTTACGTCTACTTTATATTCGTTTTTGGATGTGTCGCCTGCTTGTCTCCATGGAGATGTTAATGCATATTTAAAGGGCCCATATTACACTATTCTCTGATCTGTGTCATAATGCTGTTTCCGCATCGCAAACAGACCTGGAGTTGTGTTTTGTTTCATTCACACGTGTTTAACACAAAAACCCCGCATATTTAGGCTGAGTTCTTCTCTCAAACTGAAAACACTCTGTTCCACCTTGTGATGTCATGTGGTAATACAGAATCATCACTAGAATCATTTGGATAATTTCAGCCCTGAAATTAATCTCTACTGAACTAAAGGTAAAACGTAGCTGTTAACTTGAAAACTACCGCTTCATGACATCACAAGGTGGAACGGAGCATTTTGAACTTTGGAGAAATAGACAGACTAATAATAAAGTATTACTCAAACATGTGCGAATGAAACAAAACACAACTCCAGGTCTGTTTTTGAGGAGGTAACAACATTGTAACATGGCTTTATACTGACTAGAGCTAATTTTGCATAGTATAGGACCTTTAATGGGTTGCTACGGCGATGGGTCCAAATACTATAATGAAAACAAAAGGTGATAAAGGCTCACCCTGTCTAATATTATGTTCACTTTGAAAGAGACGTGATCTTCCGGCATTTCACATGTTTTATAGCGCTGATGTCAACTACAGAGCAATGTATATAATGTGGTAATTTAATTTTCTATTAAATCTGTTATTTAAATGATAATTAAGTAAACATTAAAGGGAACAAATCAACTTGTATTAGCTTTTAGCCGTGTTATAATGGCATCCTTTATCATTAGCTTACTGAAGGTTTTATTTTGATTCATGCATGTTTGAGTAATCCTGTATTGTCCAGCAACCCCCCAACCCCACCCACAGCTCTTTAATTACTTGCGATTATTCAAAACATTAAAAATCTGGGTCACACATTTAGGGTTAAAAAACACCATGTACTTTTTTTTTTCCAGCAATAAAAACAAACGTGAAAATCCCCTGTTTGCTAGAGTCAAATGCCATTATAAACATTTGAACAGGAAGCTGATGGTTCTATTTCTATTATGGAGCCATTTTAGATAAATATTGCATTTTATAATGAACTAAATGTAAAATTATGATCTATGTATCTTATAGTTTAACACTAAAAACTAGACAAAATGCATGTCTTAGAATAATGAAGCTAACACACAAAATAGGTTGAAATGAGTTGAAATAGAGACTAGCTTCTGTTTTAACTCCAAAAATGCTGTAGAAAATGTATGTTTTTTTCTGATTTTTTTAAATAGAAGTATTCAAATCTGTCCAAGTTGTATCATACCTCAAATTTTCTTACAGAATACAAAGTTCAGATAAATATCAATGCATTTTAAAAGGCATTTGTTACTTAAGTAAAAGTACAGATACAGAGGCAAAAAGTTACTCAACTAAAAGTAAAAATATCACATGAAAAAGTCTACTTAAGTAAAAATGTACCTTAAGAGTATTTCACACAGATTTTGATCAGATTTTTGATAAAAAAAAAAAAAAAAAAAAAAAAAAAAAGATACATATTTTGGTCAGCAGTAACAATACAAATCCATTTATTATTTTTTACATTTTATGAATTTTGTGTATTTATTTTTGTTTGCTCAAAGCCGAAGCTTGAACTCGAAAACGTTAGTCAGGATGTTACCACGAACATGGTAAAAAATAACCACGCAATTCACTAACGCACAAAACAGAAATGATAACGGCACATTCTGATGGTGCTGTTATTCCAAACGAAGTCTTTACAAACCTTGATCAAATCCAACAAAAATTTTGACTATAGGACAAATTATGGAATGACAAAATGCAGTGTTTAACCCTTTGGCGAGACTGTGTATGTGTTTAAGTGTGTTTAAGTGTGTTTAAGTGCGTTTAAGTGCGTTTAAGTGCGTGTGTGTGCTTTGTGTACCTCCGGCCTGGCGTGTGTTGCGTTCGCTGTCTTTCATCACAAACCCTCTCTCTCTCTCTCCATCCTCAGCTACAGTTACACAGCGTTAGCGAGCGTCCCGGGCCGCGGTCTGAGGCGGGAGCACGGGGGCGGATGATTTCTAACACATGGGGAGCCTTGGGGAGCCCACGCAGAGCTGGAACAATACAATGGAGGAGCTGTCAAGTGTAGGGGAAAGGGGAGAGACTGATGAATCAGAGAGAGGAGAGAAAGAGAGAGGGGAGAGGAGAGAGGGGGAAAGAAAGGGAGAAAGAGAGAAAAAAGAGAACGGAAAAATAAGAGTCAGAAAGAAAGAGAGAGAGAGAACGATAGAAGAGAGAAAAGGAAAGGGAGAGAGAGAAAGAGAGTGAAGAGATTTTAATAAGAGAGAGAGATAGAAGAGAGAAAAGGAAAGGGAGAGAGAGAAAAAGAGATGAGAGAGAGAAGAGACTTTGACAATAAGAGAGAGAGAGAGAGAAAAAGAGATGAGAGATTTTAACAATAAGAGGGAGAGAGAAAGAGAGATAAGAGAGAAAAGATTTTAATAAGAGAGAGAGATAGAAGAGAGAAAAAGAGATGAGAGAGAGAAGAGACTTTGACAATAAGAGAGAGAGAGAAAGAGAGAGATGAGAGAGAAGAGACTTTAATACTAAGAGAGTTGAGAGAGAAGACACTAACAATAAGAGAGAGAGAAAGAGAGAGATGAGAGAGAAGAGACTTTAATACTAAGAGAGAGAGAGAAGAGATTAACAATAAGAGAGAGAGCGATAGAAGAGAAAAAAGGAAAGGGAGAGAAAGAGAGAGAAGAGATCTTAACAGAGAACAAAGATAAGAAAGAGACAGAAAGAGAGAAAGGGAGAGGAGAGCGAGGAAGAAAGAAAGAAAGAGAGAAGAGAGATGAGAGAGACAGACAGACAGAGAGCAGAGGAGAGATGATGTCAGAATTCTTCACACCCGCCCACTCTCCGTCCACCTCCATGTGCTGGCTCCTCTCCAGAGGGAAGCGATATGAACGTGTGCATACAGGCTCACAGAAGCCAGGAGCATATACTACTGTGCAGAAGCTTCAGGGCAGAGCGGTGGCGCAGTGGTGAGCGCCGCCTCGTAGCAGGAAGGTCCGGGGTTTGATCCGTGAACTGTGTGGAGTTTGCATCTTACAATCATGGCAAAAGGGATGATGAGAAGCAAAACATCTGAAACTAGATTCTTAGGGTCCAGATTAGATTAAACACAAACACTCGAGCATCAAGCAGAGGAGACTGTGAAATCCCGTTTAGAAAGACTTCATTTGGTCGTCTTTTTCAGTCCACACAGACCTAAGGAACCTGACCTCCATCCAGAGCTTCAGTAGATCTGCGAAACACTGGCTTCTGGACAATCAGACGTGTGAGCGTAACATGGATCTCTATGTGTTTTATTATCTTAACAAACATCTCTGTCCCGTTGTGAGATTGTGTCTCTTGTCTGTTGTCTCTAACCCGTGTACTGCGTGTTGTTAGCGTGATCTAATTTTGCTAATACGACACATTTTGTATTTCGCAGATCATGAATGTCTTTGTCATGTGTATGGACTCAGTGTTTTGCGCCTATGTCCTGTTTTTCAACCTGCCAATGGAACTACTCATGAAAATTAGCTTGCATGGCTAACTCGGGCACATGCTGATTAATGTGCGCTGTCCCATATTTAATAAATAAACAGAAACATTACAACTTGTCAAAAACTGTTGTTGTAATTGTTTAATGACTCAGATTACAAGACACTATAGTTTTCGAGTTATTGTCATGCCAAAGATGAGCGAAGAACGATGCAGACTGGCATAAAACTTGGCGTAAAACTTGAGTTGGATTATAATTCAAGTTTTCGTACTCAAATAGGAGAATAATGATTGATTTTGGTATTTACATGCCAAAAGAACATACATATCCTTATAATATATACGCATTATAATCAGATATTTTGAAGAGTTGACGAGCGAAGGCCCAGTTTAAATTTTACTACCAATTTCCTCTCCTTAAGCCGAGCCTTTTACATAAGGTCAGCGTTGCAATCTCGAGGTCACATTAAGGCACTGCCAGATTGTCAACTTCCCTAAACCCTATTTTCAGATCCGTCCAATAGATTACATTATTAAGGAACAAGTCCGCGGTTGTTCCAGCGCGGCCCTCGCTCTCCGCTCTCTAAAGCTCAGGATTAGGGCCCTGGGAGCAGCCGTCCTCCAGATGCCCTCCCCCGTGCACACCCGGCGGAGTGGGAGCTGACTTCCCGTGACACCTCTGCGTTCCTGAAAGTGAGAAGCAGCTCCGAGGTCCCGTGTGGCGCGTACAAGCTAGCACGCATGTTAGCGCGTTGGCACCGTTAGCGTGAGGAGGCGATGAAATTTCAACAGCCCCGGGTTTGTTCTGTATCCCAGGGAGCATGGGGAATGAAAATGAGTTGAAATAGAGACTAGCTTCTGTTTTAACCCCCAAAATGCCGTAGAAAACTATGTATGTTTTTTTTTCAAATTTTTTTTATGTACTTACAGAATGCAAAGTTAAGATAAATGCTCTTTACGTCATGCCATGTAATTTAAAAATATCACTGAAAAATATCACCAATCCATTTTAAAAGGCATCTGGCCGTGGTGGATGAAGTACTCAATTTTGTTACTTTAGTAAAAGTACAGATACAGACGTAAAAGGTAAAGTAAAAGTATCACATGAAATACTTTAAGACTAAAAGGTAAAAGTATTTCACAAGTGTTAATTTGTTAAGATTGTTTAAAAATTCTACATATTTTGGTCAACAGTAGCAAAACAAATCAAATTCTTAATTTTTCCTATGAATTTTGTGTATTTATTTTTGTTTGCTCAAAGCCGAAGCTTGAACTCAAAAATGTTAGTCAGGATGTTACCCCGAACATAGTAAAAATAACCCCTCAAATCATAAGAAAAGTACTTTTTACTTTTCAGTCCAGTTCAAAAAGTGTGGAGTATTTTACTTCTTGTACTTTGTTACTTTCCACCACTGGCATTTGGTTGGATGAGAACCGTTAAGAAGCTACTGCCACAGACACTTTTGGTCCAATCAGGTGCATAGTTGAGAATGGAAAACATCATCCCAAAGAGTTATTTGTCTTCAAAACTGGAGACTTTCAGTTGCCTTCAAAAACTTTCTCTATTCCAAAATTGGGATTACACTACATGGAACTAAGACAAGGACTAAACCAGGACTAGAACAGGATCAAACCAGGATAAAACCAAGATCAAAGCAGGACCAAAGCAGGACCAAACCAGGACCAAACCAGGATCAAACCAGGATCAAACCAGGACCAAACCAGGATCAAACCAGGACCAAACCAGGATCAAGCCAGGACCAAAGTAGGACCAAACCAAATGACTGTTACTGATATTTTGGTAGTGGACACGCTAAGCAAGTCCACAGATACTAAAGTAGGTAGTAGTAGTAGTAGTAGTAAAAGTAAAAGTAGTAGTAGTAAAAGTAAAAGTAGTAGTAGTAGTAGTAGTAGTATATAAAAATGGTGAAAGATGACAGTGATCACACCTATTATAAAACACATGAATAAAGTAAGACTGTTCCAGGCCAGGAAAAAGCAGGTTCTGTCAAAGAGTGAACTTGCTGACTCGGGATTTGGACTTGTCCAGAATGAAAACAGGCCAAATCCCAACGGTCTACAGCAGGAGTCCAGAGAGGCCATCGCACACGCCAACCATACTGGAGCTATCCATCACGGGACGGTCCCACTGCAGGAGGAGGAGGAGGAGAGGGGGAGGAGGAGAGGAGGAGAGGAGGAGGAGGGGGGCGACATGGGACCAAAACATAACAGTATGCGTGTGTGGTCATTGTTAGCAGGCCAGGGTCATTCTGTGTTAGTTTCTCTGGGAGTCTAAGCTAAACTGGACTCCCAGGACAGAGCAAAGCAGAGGGAATGAGCGGAAGATAAAGCGCGCTCCAAAAAACTCCCCGAAATTCCAAACAAGTGTAATTCCTGTTGGACATGAAAGGAGCAGGGCCAGGAATCAATGTAACGGAAGCAGCCACTTTGGTCTGCCAATGAAATAGTTTCCTCAGTGAAGCTATTTTTGTGTCGTGAAAGATTATGAAGTATGGGTTGCAAAACTACAGAGCGAGTGAACAGAGGTAGAGAGCTAATAAAGATATCAGTGTGCTTCAGTCAAATCTTATTAAGCTGTCCACTAAATTAAAATCTATTTTGCAAGAATTCCAGAAAACGTTTTGCGCAACCCAAAGGTCCACTATGTAACTTTTATGGTGGAGGGTTCTTTGCCTGCTTGTCTCCGTGGAGATGCTATTGCTTTGCCAAGAATGTTCCACAGTAATGAAACGCATTTTGCATTTATTGCTAAAAATGCCTTGGAAAAACTTGCATTCAATGAGCGACGTCTTCTCTCTGCAGATCTATAACTTGGTCAGATGGCGATAACTGCTTGTCTCCGTGGATATGTAAGTTTAATGCCCCACTGTGGAACATTCCGGGCAAAGCAATTACATCCTCATGGCGATATCCATCAAAAAAGTTACATAGTGCACCTTTAAGTAAATAAGATGAAATAATTACCAAGATTACGCTATGATATGAAGTTAGGTCCAGGTCAGCTAACCTCACTGTTTGTGTCCTCTGCACTGGGTCAGCTGATTTTCCACAACAACAGAGCCTGGGACCATGTGTGGACAGTGGTCACTGCTGGGATACTGCTCTGCGAACAACTCAACAACAATTTTACTCACTAACCAATTTTCAAACAAATTTTAGAATCAAATTAGTTAAAGTTGTTGGTAGCACTTGTTATAGCCATAGACTGTATATATAAATGGACATAGCTAACCTGCTAGCCGCCGCTTTCCAGATAGGAAGTGAGCACGGGTGCGCTTCCAACTCCATCGACTCTGGCTCCAATTTACTTTCTATTGAAAAATTGTCGCCACTCTTTCTGTAACCACTGCTGTCAGGCTCGTCATTTTGGTCTTAAAATGTTCGTGTTAACCCACTTTATATCCTCCTGGTATTTTTATTTCACTATTGTGTCCGTAAATCAAGATATGAACATTAACAACAGACAAATCAGGGGCCTTCTTTCACCTGAGGTTGCTCCTGCTAGTGTTAGCAACAGGTTTGACTGACAGCTTTGCTAAGCGCCCGCTCGCTCCCTGCTAAACCATCGGCCGGTAAGGGGTGTTACAGCCTCACACCGGATTGGCTTTTTGGTTGCTATGATACTCGCGGTCTGAATTCCAAATATGGAACTCGACTACAAATTGGCCCCTATAACTGCTCTAGCCTCGATGAGCTTCATTTGACTGGAGCCGAACGCTGTGGGTGACGTCACACTCTTTTTGTCCACTTCTTTATACAGTCTATGGTCATAGCATAGATGTAGAGATGATAGTGGCAATATGTTGTTGTAGGAGAGCTGAATAAGATAGTTAACTAACATTTGTGGTAAAAGTAGTAATAACAGTTGTAGTTGTAGTACTGATTTTTATGAAAAAGTAGTATATAGTAAACAGTACAGTAAGGAAACTTCAGTCAAGGTGCATTTTACTTTAAGAACACATTCATTATATAACCTTTTTTCTTTTTTAATTATTCAAAGGTAGGTTTATATTTTGCTCATATGCTAAAGATGAAATATTCAACCAATCAGTCAAGCTTAAGTTTTTAATTCTGTTCTTATGACCCTCTGTACCAGAAGAACATGATATATATTTGACCAAACAAGTCAATACAATTGTCGTGTATTAAACCATCCACTACTTTAATGTCAAAAGCATATAGGAGTATTCTCAAGTTGCCACATGTTCTTGTACAAAAACATCCCGTCTGAGATTTTTGTGAAAGTCAGCCATTTAAGACATTAATCTCCCTGTGTGCCGACACTTCCTACTGTCAAGCTACCCCTCAGTTATGGCTATTACCCCCACATCAAAAACAGCCCCATACATGAGAGGGTCCCGGGACAGCTGCTGCCAACACCACCACTGGATCCTATTTCTTAATCCAGTCCCAAAGTGAACAGGAACTCCCATACCCCTGGCGAAACACCTGGTCGACCCTGTACGTACCGCGATGCCACCTTTCTGTAAAACATCAACATCAACAGCTCAAAATGGAAATCCTAGTTTAATGTATATTTTGCTTACATAATTAGCTACAGTGAGTATATCTGTAGCATAGACTGTATATATAAATGGACATAGCTAACCTGCTAGCGGCCGCTTTCCAGATAGGAAGTGAGCACGGGTGCGCTTCCAACTCCATCGACTCTGGCTCCAATTTACTTTCTATTGAAAAATTGTCGCCACTCTTTCTGTAACCACTGCTGTCAGGCTCGTCATTTTGGTCTTAAAATGTTCGTGTTAACCCACTTTATATCCTCCTGGTATTTTTATTTCACTATTGTGTCCGTAAATCAAGATATGAACATTAACAACAGACAAATCAGGGGCCTTCTTTCACCTGAGGTTGCTCCTGCTAGTGTTAGCAACAGGTTTGACTGACAGCTTTGCTAAGCGCCCGCTCGCTCCCTGCTAAACCATCGGCCGGTAAGGGGTGTTACAGCCTCACACCGGATTGGCTTTTTGGTTGCTATGAGTTCTTTGGTTGCTATGGTACTTGTGGTCGGAATTCCAAACATGGAACTCGGCTTCAGATTGTCCCCTATAACCGCTCGAGTCTCGATGAGCTTCATTTGACTGGAGCCGAACGCTGTGGGTGACGTCACACGCAGAAGTTACATTGTTAAAGGGGACGTATTATGTAAAATCGACTTTTATAACCTTTGATAGTGTTCCCTCATTATTAGCTTACTCAAATTTGTATTCTGATTCCTGCATATTTCAGTAATGTTGTGTTGTTGTGCCCAGAAAATGTCTGTTTCACCTACCCCCTATCTCCGCCCCTTTTTTGCAGTTCTTCCAAAAGTTCAGACTCCAAGCTATACATAGGGTTCAGAAATGTCACTTATTAGTTTTTCAACAGTAAAAACAAGCCGTTGAAAATCTGTTGCCAATGAACCTGTTTCTAATTCGAAACCGTTTTTTAGATCAGTATTGAAAAAGATGATTGTATTTTTAGTAAAAAAAACTTTCAAATTGGACGCTGGGTCTTCATCACCTCTTCATAGCTTCAGTCTCGAAGGGAAATCTCACCATCCGCAAGTGCTGACTGTGAACCAACTCCTGCCCAGCTATCACCTTTCAGCTCCACAGACTTCAGTTATTACAAGAGACGGGGGGAAGAGGGGGTGAGGGGGGTAAGGGAGGGGAAGGGGGGGGGGGTCTGGTACTGCGGACTGCAGTAAGGAGACTCACTGATCC
>KN484892.1:4202-17551 GCA_000787095.1 Periophthalmodon schlosseri
GTGTGTGTGTGTGCGTGCGTGTGTGTGTGTGTGCGTGCGTGTGTGTGTGTGTGCGTGTGTGTGTGTGAACGCACGCCTCGGTGACCTACATTAGCAGATGCCACACAAGAAAGGACTGTCTTTGGTTAAAATGTGTCAGGGAAATTCCTCGGTGACTCACTCTCTGGCTCGCTCTCGGCTCGTTCTAGATCAGGGTTTGGTGGTAGTTTTGGTAACGTCCACCGGCTCATGTGCCTGTACAGGAATAATATCACGGGCAAGGAGAGACAAGTTTTTTTCATTTGACTCCGTATACTATTTGGGAAGCCGGGTCTGTGTGAAACTGAGTCATAGCCTTTTCATATAACTTAATATAGTTACCACACCCTCCACTACCGATGGTGCACATTTCAGCCAGCGCCGCAGGTCCGCTCCATCGCCTACAGCCTTTTTACTACAATTGGGTCAAATCCCATTTGAGAATTAAGAAATGATAAGAATTTCCAATTTCCAACAAAATGTCTTTGTTTTGAAACTGCAGCCTTTGAGCCGAGACGGAGCCAGACGGAGATAGTGTTGTATCTGTGCAGGGTTATGGCAAAACTCAGTCGACCCCTAGATGTGTCATTTTCATGCTAAAAAATAGGAATTGCATCATTCATCGGAGTACAGTATTCAAGTGATGCAACTGGAGCTGCAGATACGCGCACATGCTACGAGTAGATGTCTGGGTTAGGAAACAGGATTTTATTTTTTTACGTAAGCAGAACGATGGACTTGTTTATATATTTTTCATTTGACTTAAATGTTTTTAGACGGTCATCACATCATTCTTTTCAGTAATAGTTTTGTGTAGTGTCAATCTAGACACAGCAGCGTGCTAGCTAGCTCACTGTGTCTCAAAGCTAATGCTAACTTTTGTTAAAGGCGTAATATATAAAATCAACCTATTAAAATTTAAATGAATGTAAGGACTTCCCGATTGTTTTTATATGTAGATTAGTTCAGTTTGTGGTGTTATTTTAATATTTGTCATGTCTCAAAATTAGTACTAGCGTTAGCATTGAGACACAAACACCTCCCTTTCTAAACACAGATGTTGCTTAGTCTTTAACGTGTTATCAGCGACACACACCCTCAACTCCCTGTCCACTGTCTGACCTTTAAATATTTATTCATTTTACGGTGACTCGGTAAAAACCTCAATGAGATAAACTTGGACAGGAAGTTGTGACACTAACAGTGAGGTCGCCGGGAACTGTCGTGCACCGAGCCAAGTGATCTAAATCATACACTGTACATATAAATGGACATGGCTAAGCCGCTAGCTGCCACATTCCGAATAGGGAGTGATCATGGGCGCACTTCCAGCTCCATCGACTCTGGCTCCAATTCACTTTTTATTGAAAAACTGTGGCCCCTCTCTCTGTAACTGCTGCTGTCAGACTTGTCATTTTGGTCTTAAAATGTTCGTATTAACCCCCTCTACATCATCCTGGGGTTTTTATTTCACTATTGCGTCCGTAAATCAAGATATGAACATTATTAACAGACAAATCAGGCGCCTTGTTTCCCTGAGGTCGCTCCCGCTAGCGTTAGCAACAGGTGTGATTGACAGCGTTGCTAAGCGCCCGCTCCCCGCTAAACCAGCGGGGCAGGCGTTGCTTTAAATAGCCTCGCTCCGGATTGGCTCTTTGGTTGCTGTGATACTGGCAGTTGGAATTCCAAATATGGAACTGCTCCAAATTCAACTGCTCTGGCCTCGATGAGCTTCATTTGACTGGACCCGAACGCTGTGGGTGACGTCACACTTCCTCAGTCCACTTCTTTTTGCAGTCTATGATCTAAATGCAATTTGTCTCTTTTTTTTGACAGGAAGTTGAGTCATGTGCCGTTTATGGATGGCATATGACTCAACTTCCTGTCAAAACTACGGAGCTGGACAATTGATCAGCTTGAAACCGCAGTAGTCTGAATCTGCTACGGAACTGTAAGGCCTTGATAGAAGTTATGAGTTATGTGTTATTGTAATTTGTGTGTGGAAGCAGCTCATTTAGTGTAGGACATTTTCAAACCGAAATATCAAACTGAACTCTGCGGATTTCCAACTTGTCAGAACAGGTTTGAGTAATCTGGATAAAAAAAGTCTGTTTTAAACGGCTTAACTTTTTATTACCTGCGTTATATCTTCAGTGTTTACCTTCAGCTTATCTTTTGTTACTCTGACCCATTCAGCGACTCTAAGCATTTAACCCTGAATCCTCTTGAACTGTGTGACCGCATGGGACTTCGTTTAAAGCCGTGTCACTAATGGGCCGGCCCGTTAAAGCGGACACACTCACTCTTTCTTCTCACATTGCCTTTGTACACTGAAACATGTGGTTTTACATAACTTCCCTAAGCACCGCTTCAGTCCTCCTGGCTCGTGTTCCTTTTCTGGGACCAGCATTTTTCATGAGTGAGATCTTATGTGTTGAAATATTTCATTTATACCAGAGCCTTGAAGATGTGGAAGCGCTGAGGGCATACGACATCATGAAGTCCAGGAATGTGGGTTACTTATTAACACATATTTTGATGAGCTGGAAACAGGCCGAGTTCCACATGTGCAACTGAGCTTTTTGTTTGGATAAGTGACGTAACGTTTGTCAGAGGCGCAGAGGGAACGTAATATGGAAATATGCAGTGCAAATATTTAAAGGGCCCATATTACGCTGTTTTCTGATCTGTTCTAATGTTGTTTACTCGTCACAAACAGACCCGGAGTTGTGTTTTGTTTCATTCACGCACGTTTAACGCACAAACCCTGCGTATTTAGGCTGAGCTCTTCTCTCAAACAAAAAAACTCTGTCCCACCTTGTGATGTCATGTGGTGATACAGGAAGTGCTCCACTGTTTTTTTTTTTTAAACTCCAATGTGGTGATAAGGAAGTGCTCCACTGTTTTTTTTTTTTAAACTCCACACACCTTCACTAGAATCATTTGGACGATTTCAGCTCTGGAATTGCCAATCTCTACTGAACAAAAGGCAAAAGGAGCTGTTAACGTGAAAACTACCTCTTCGTGACATCACAAGGTGGAACGGAACATTTTGAGCTAGACAGATTAATAGTGCAGGATTACTCAAACATGAGTGAATGAAACAATACACAACTCCGGGTATGTTTTTGAGTCATAACATGACTTAAAGCTCACAAGAGTCTGTTTTGTGTAATACAGGACCTTTTAAAACATATTTTAATCAGCTGGAAACAAGCCAAGCTCCACATGTCTAATTGCGCTTTTTGTTTGAGTAACTGATGTAATGTTTATCTTAGACGCAGGGAGAAAGTAATATGGAAATAAGCAGTAGAAATATTTAAAATGCAAAACCGCTCTGGCTCTGTTATGAGGTGATATTACACTGAGGAGAGTGTACAGTTGTAAAGGCAGTTATCTTTTTCCAAATGAACATGTAGAGACCTCGCCCCACCAGCGCACACGGCGTCGGTGGCTTTTCGTGTATGAGTAATTGCTTAATATCTCACAGGTAGACTATTTTTCCCAAGGATCACTTCTGCCCCCCAGCCCTAATCCTCCCTGAATCAAAGCGAATGCGCTGAATAATCTGGCTTTTTCGTTTGGAACTGTGCCCCGTTGCCCTCAGACAATAACCACGCACCGAGGCAGCTTTCCATTTGCGAGTCAGCTGCCAGTTAGCTGTCTTCTAGATGGACTTGTTGAGTTTCAGGACAATTTTTTGGGTTTGATAAATAAAAAGAAGTTAATGTTGGTTTGACAGGAGGGTATAGGGTTATTTGCTCTGCTAACTCCCCCATAGAAAATGTATTATCTCGAAGCGTATCTTTTGGAAGGCGTCCATCTGAAGGATCAGCGCAAAACAAACTTGGGATATAGTCGAGGCATTACGCTAACTTATATCCCAAGTTAGCACGTAATTCCATTTGTTTAATAAAAAATGCATTTTATCTGCTTTTTATCTGCTTCTGTATAAACCGAAAACGCTGCTGAGGAATACCAATCTTGATAAATCATAAGTGTCATGAGGCTGAAGCTATTAGCACAGTCTATCCATGGCATCTACACTGGAGTGTGAATTCAACTCAGTGACCCACACACATTCTTTGAGTGTAGACCTCTGGTGTGAATACTGGCACAGTGCCTGGAGAAGACTGCCTTACACTGTTTTCAATAGAAATGTGCAGAAGAAGAAGAAGAATAGAACAAGATATACCTACAGCATCTGAAAACGCCGTCTTTTTTTCAAATGGAAATATGCAGTGAATTCACTACGTGCTAGAACATCTTTATTATAGATTGATTTGCTTTGGAGTGGTCACGTTTTTGTGCATCTGTTCCAGACGCGTCCCTCTTCCTTCCAGTGAGTTTGAAGAACAAAAGCTCCATTGTTGCCATCTGCAGAAGAAACAATGGATGGGCTCTGCATTTTTACTCAAGGAGTCGCACACGTCGTACCAGTGTCCTAGAACATCATATGTACCAGGGGTCATGTGTCCAGAAGGCCCCACGGCTCCACTCAATGCCCGTCTGAGTTTTGTCCTTTTTCCTTCGGTAGAAAACAAACGTCCTGGTAAAAGCTGAAGCCTCCTGCTGTTGGACTGGGGTTGACTCATCCCTCTTGCATTGCTCGGTGGAAATGATCATGATAATTCTATTCCTTATTCCTATTCCTGATTCCTAATTGTAGAGTGTTCACAGCAAACTGTTTAAACTGCTTAAAGATGTACCAAGATCTTTTAATCCCATGTTCCCAGTTCTGACGTTCTTCCTTTTACACACACATAGACACACATGCACACACACACATGCGCTGCACACACATGCTCTCACACACACACACACGCGCGCTCACACACATGCGCACACACACACGCATTTCCTGGGTTCTCTGTGATGTGGTGGGAATCTCTGAGTTTCGTCTTGGACCACTTTTGGTGATTTGAGCCACATTCTGCCACTGGCCCGGTTTGATCTGACCTCACCACAGCCTCTGAGATCTGGTTCTGCCCGGAGACCAGAGGGGCGTGTCTCACAAAGGGGCGGGGCTTGTTCAGCGAGCAGTTTGCCAGAGCTGATCAGGAGTTTCAATGAGGGTTTTTGTTCCAATGTGACTCACCGTGCTTTAGCCACAGAGAGCGTTTGGAAGGGCAGATGGAGGCAGAATAACAGCAGTCACCAGCACATGTGGCCGAACTAATAGAGAGTGTAGAGTAACTTCAGGTCAGATAGTGTTGTGATGACTGTAGAACCACACTAGATAGACATGCACGCTGAGTCACAGGTATTGATCTGGTTTACCCACGTCGAGTTTACTAAAACTGCTTTTCATCTGCAGTAATGCGTCAGCTTTGTAGCTATGTGCACGGCTAACGCTTTTTCGCACTAAAAATATGGTTTTAGGGAATGGATGTCAATATAAATACTTCTTTGCGTATCTTTTTTTTTTACTGTAACAAACCCAGCAGTGGAATTTAACAAAGTAAAGGTAGTAAAGTACTATATTTAAGTAAACATTTTAGGTATCTGTACTTTACTTAAGTAGATTTTACAGTGGATACTTTTTACTTCACTACATTTGAGAGCAGTATCTGTACTTTCTACTCCACTACATTTTTGAACTGGACTGAAAAGTAAAAGGATTTTTTATTATTGTTTGAGCTGAAAAGGCTGAGGGTTTATTTTTAACATGTTTACAGTTTGAGCAAAACAAATAAAAACGGCTAGAAAAAATGGTTTCTGTTGTTTATTCAGCACAAATCTTTCTCAGAATTACTACACTTGAAGCTTTATTAGATCTCGAACTCTTTTTACTCTAAGTACATATTCAAACAGGTACTTTAATACTTTTAGTTAAGTAGATTTTTTCATGTGATACTTTTACTTTTACTCCGGTATCTGTACTTCTACTTAAGTAACAAAATGGAATACTTCTTCTACGACTGAACAGATCTTGAAGAGCTTAGATTAGATGTGATCCTGACCAAAAGGCAGACTCTGAATCCTCTGTATAAAGCACATGGAGACAAATCGCCCCAAACCCAAAAGAGTTCTGATTTTAAAATGTTAAAACCCCAGCCATGTTTTGTTGTTTCATGTAAGAGTGTTGCCTGGGATCCAGAATACACACTTCTTCAGTACTTTGAAGAATCTCCCCGTTTTCAAATGGACATGATTGACAGGTGGAAATAATAAAGGAAAAAAATATCACAAGAGGCTGAAAAACATCACGGATTTCTGCAGAATCAATGAGCAAAGCATTAAACTCTTTTAATCTGACGTGAGAGAAATGTGATTTTATGTGCAAATCATAGGCGACCAATGAGTTTTACACGTGTCGCTGGAAAAATTGATCTGATTGGACGATCACGTTTGACTGGGCTTGAAACGCAGCGGAGGATGTGAGGACCAGACTGAAATTAATCTGTATAAAAAATAGAGAGATCAGTCTGGATTGGCCAGGCATGTAAGAATGTACATACAGTATTAGTTTGTTTTTACATATTAAAGTCTCAATCTGGAACCCTCAAGTTTACTCCGCCAACCCGTTTTACGCATTTAAAGCAGCTCAGAAAATCCCACTCACTGAACACAAAACTATCACCTAGGATTTTTTCTTATTATACTAACAAACTCACCTTTTTCCACACCAACCCTCATTGTCGCATAAGTGTAAAGAAACCTCCACTCCAGGCACACCCGGGAGCACTCCTGAGGCCCACTCAAGTGTTCCACTGTGGCCCCATTTACCATCAGTGTCTCAAAACCATCTGACCGGGCCGCCCAACAGGTGTCTATTTTGGGACAGTGATGCCAAAACTGTCTGCCTGCAGTGGACATTGGAAAAAACAGGGATTGCTAAGAGGGAGCGCTCGCTGCTTCAAGTGCGATGAAGGGGAAGGGGGGGGGGGTCCACTTGGGGCTGGACTCTCCATTTCTCTGGCGTTGCCGCAAGTGGGGGAAGGGGAGGGGGGGGGGGGTCCACTTGTGTTGCGTGTGGGATAGAGGTGTACTGCCTAAACTCCGGGGAATACTGTGTGGAAACGGACTGGAAAAATTTGATTCTTTGGAAACTGATAACAGCATTCTCGCATTTCAGTGTGAGTGAGTGCGCGGCTCGCCATGGTTCAACTGTTGTTTCGAGCTGAATTGTTTTGTTTTATCCCTTTCGAGGCCTGATGCTGCATTTTAATCCTACTTTAAAACCTTTGCTAGTTTTAAGTTGTGTTTTAGCCATAGACTGTATATATAAATGGATGTCGCTAACCTGCTGGCCGCCGCGTTCCAAATAGGGAGTGAGCATGGGCGCGCTTCTGGCTCCGATTCACTTTCTATTGAAAAACTGTCGCGCCTGTCTCCGAAACTGCTGCTGTCAGGCTCGTCATTTTGGTCTTAAAATGTTTGTATTAACCCGCTCTGCATGATCCTGGTGTTTTTATTTTGCTATTGTGTCCGTAAATCAAGATATGAACATTAATAACGGACAAATCAGGTGTTTTCTTTCCCCGAGGTCGCTCCCACTAGCGTTAGCAACAGGTTTGATTGACAGTGTTGCTAAGCGCCTGCTCCAGCTGTTAAACCGGCAGTGCGGGCGGGAAGGGGCATTACCTCCGACAGCCTGGGTCCGGATTGGCTCTTTGGTTGCTATGATACTCGCGGTCGGAATTCCAAATATGGAACTCGGCTCCAAATTGGCCCCTATACCTGCTCTGGCCTCGATGAGCTTCGTTTGACCGGAGCCGGACGCTGTGGGTGACGTCGCGCTCACTTAGTCCACTTCTTTATGTGGTTTTGACTCTTCGATATCCTACGTTTCCGAGTCTGACTAAATCAATTGAACTGTGTGCTCAGGACTTGGAGATTTGATACATTGGCGCGCAGCATTTCAATCATTTGCACAAACACGGAGAGTATTTTTCTACATTTATTCATTTTTCTTGGGGCCATTGGCAAGAGGAGCCAGGCATTACGTTTGAACTGCGCTCAGTGAAATATGCATGAGGCCCTTTGGGAGGGAGCTTGATCAACAGGTTGAGCGGTGGAACATGCCAGCGTCAGAGCATCTGTGTGTCTCTGTGGGACCAGACATGAGCACAGCAGAAGAAGAGTTCAGGCACAGGCTAAAGACCAGTGTGCGGCGCCGCTATCGGAGCCGCTATCGGAGCCGCTGTCGGAGCCGCTATCATTGTAATGTCCTCAGCGGAGCCGCTATCGGAGCCGCTATCGGAGCCGCTGTCGGAGCCGCTATCATTGTAATGTCCTCAGTAAAAACAACAAACAAATGCTCAGTTTTGATAATTTAACTACTACTACTATTGATACTACTACTGATACTACTACAGAATTATCCCCCAAAAAGTATTCTAAATGTACAAAATTGTTAAAAAATACAAACTGAAATAAACAAATACCAGAATGCAACACTGTATTTGTCAGTCTGTGTCTACAATCACTCATAGAAGTTCAGAATTTGACCATCTACAGCTCGAATCTCATCACGGGACAGAAAAATAACCAAAGTGTTCCCGCTAAAGAAAAGGTCCCGCGATAATTATTGACCCCCAAAAATGATTGTCTCTTCTGTTGGTCGGCGGTGCGATTCCAGCTCCCACAGATGAATGCTGTCATTGTGTCCTTGGGCAAGACGTTTAACCCGCCTCGCCCCCAGCGCAGATGGAAAGTAGCAGTGGCTGAATCTGGTACAAATCATCTTTTCATTTGTAAGATTAACTCGACATATAAAGTGTAAACTAAACAGTACAAGAGCAGCTAAACTCACTTTTTAGCTGGATTTTGTAAAGTTCCTTAAATATCTGCTGTGAAATGAAAACAACAAAAGTGCCAAAACGGAGCTTCCTAAAAACACATTTAATGTAATGATTTTATTTAACCTTGAAGCTTCAGCTCTTTGCTTAACTCCTATAATTAACAAGTATATTGAAAACGTATTTGAGTAAATATTGTGGTGCACTTTGACATGTTTGTGAATAACAAACATCAGAACTGGAATTAATATGAATGTGTGAAAAACTGAGAAAACCACATCATTTCAATAAGGCCACAGTGCAAAAAATACACTTCAGTTTATGATGATGTTTAATTAAAGGAAAACTTATTATTATTATTGTCACTATTATTATTATTATTATTATTATTATTATTATAGTTGTCGTGGGTTAAGCATAGATCAACAAAGCAGTAATATGTTTTAAATGGAAACAGTAAAATGCGATGCTGATTCGTACAACCAAACCTCCTCCTTCTTCTTCTTCCTTTTCTGTTCTTCTTGTACTGCACGTGCTCAGAGCTCCAAGCTGACCAGACAGTGGACTAACGTGAACCAGTCCCTCCTCACACTGACCAGACAGTGGACTAACGTGAACCAGTCCCTCCTCACACTGACCAGAGAGTGGACTAACACTCCTCACGCTGACCAGAGAGTGGACTAACACTCCTCAAACTGACCAGAGAGTGGACTAACACTCCTCAAACTGACCAGAGAGTGGACTAACGTGAACCAGTCCCTCCTCACTCTGACCAGAGAGTGGATTAACACTCCTCACGCTGACCAGAGAGTGGACTAACACTCCTCAAACTGACCAGAGAGTGGACTAACACTCCTCAAACTGACCAGAGAGTGGACTAACGTGAGCCAGTCCCTCCTCACTTTGACCAGAGAGTGGACTAACACTCCTCACACTGACCATAGAGTGGACTAACGTGAACCAGTCCGTCCTCGCGCTGCTGTAATGTGTCCCTCGTGTGAACACTGTGGGGCTGCCAGCATTGTTCACTGCAGCTGTGTGGATTTATAATTGTTTAAAGCTCACAGTTTACCCTTAATGTTAAACTGATGTACTGTACTCTGAGTACTCTGAATACTCTGAGTACTCTGAATACTCTGAGTACTCTGAATACTCTGAATACTCTGAATACTCTGAATCATAGTTGCATTATATTATAGTGAAAAAACATGACATATAATTACAAACAGCTTGATTTATGTTGCCCCGTTTGTTATGTGTTTATTTATGTCTAATTAGAGACAAAAATCACACACGCGCACACACACGCGCACGCACATACACACGCACACGCACACAGACACGCACACACACACATACACACACACACTGTAAGAGCTGTGTTTTCTTTATTCTCACCAATACTGTGCAGTTCAAAGCCAAAATTACATGATGAAGTACTGCAGTGTATTCCTTTGATTTGAGTAAAGTAACTGTAAAAACTACTGTACTGAAGAGTAATTGTACCAGAATACAGTTACTCGAGTTAGTCAGAACACGTATTTTTGCTAAAAGTATTCAGTTATTTCCCAACACTGTGCATGTTTACGTTCTTGCTTTAGATGAACAATGAACAATGTGTGGAGTGAGGTGTGTCTGTTTGCTTATATACAGGTCATACTGGACTATAGAATACTACTACTACTACTACTACTACTACTACTGCTACTAGTGATATTACTACTACTACTACTACTACTAGTGATATTACTACTACTACTACTGCTACTAGTGATATTACTACTACTACTACTGCTACTAGTGATATTACTACTACTACTACTACTACTACTAGTGATATTACTACTACTGCTACTGCTACTACTGCTGCTGCTGCTGCTCCTGATACTACTATTACTCCTACTACTACTGCTGCTGATTCTACTACTACTTCTGCTGCTGCTGATACTACTATTACTACTACTACTACTACTACTACTACTACTACTACTACTACTACTACTGATACTGTCATGGTATCCTTTGATTTCATAAAAGTAACTCTGTGAAATGAAAGAGTAACTGTACCTGAATACAGGTGAGTATTCAGAACACGTTTTTTCGCTAAAAGTACTGAGTCACTTCCAGCACTGTGCATGTGTACGTTCTTGGTATATCTGCACAATGGCTGGTGGAGTGAGGCGTGTCTGTGTACACACAGGTCGTACTGGACTATAGAATACTGCAGTTCCTCTGAGCAGACTGAGGGTGTGACCGGGCCTCCTGGCGCTGCTGCGTTATGTGAGGGTAGGCCCCACGGCGGAGCCACGGGGTTGGGCTCTGCGGCTTCGTGAATGGAGCTGATGATGCAGCGCTTGGGTGGGGCGGAAATAATTGCCTCCCACGGTGAGTTTGTTGAAAAGATTAATTTTTAAACAAGTTCAGGAGACCGACAGTTTGTTCGCATGTTTAAAGGCCCCAGTACAAACGAAAACATGTGGGAATTCACGTTAAGACCATCTGGACATCAAATCAGCTTAAACACGTTTCTTGCTTCCACATCCTTGAATCACACCATACTCAGAAATTATATCTGCTGCAGCGACAGTGGCCCAGGTGGTAGAGCGTTTGTCCACTGATGCAGAGCTTGCCGGTTCAAATCCCGCTCTCCACGAAACATCATTGGTTGAGGGGTCAGATCCACTGACCTACAGGTTGGCGGTGCGATTCCAGCTCCCACAGATGAATGCTGTCATTGTGTCCTTGGGCAAGACGCTTAACCTACCTGTATGAATGTATGTGTACGGGTGAGTGGGTGAGTGGGTGAGTGGTTCCTTCATGTAAAGATCTTTAAGTGCCTTAAAGGTGGAAAATTTATATAAAAATGTGACCATATATCATGCCTTGTTGTAAGTGGCTCATCTACACTGCCAGTCAAAAGTTTGGACCCACACTCTTATTAAATTTTTTTTTTAGATATATTTTTTAAATTTTTACTACTTTCTACATTTTATACAGAAGTGTTACGGTCCCAGGCCTTATGCTTTTCCCATTTTCTTGTATCTGTCCCATGTTTTGTGTGTGTTTGAATCTCTCTTTTCCTCATGTGATCCTGTCCTCACTGGTGATTGGACCATTTTCCCTCCTGGCCAATCCTGCGTCTCACCTGCAGCTGCCTCCTCTGCTTAAGGAGACTCGGGTCACCTGCTCGGGGCCTGTGTGGCCAGTCTGCCATTTTGTGTGTCTCTTTTGTCATGTCACTAATGTGGAAGTGACTCTGTGTTTTGAGACACTCGTTTTTAGTTTATGTACAACATGTCTCGTTTTCTGTCTCTACTGTGACTGTGTTTCCGAGACACTCGACCTTGTCAGTCCTGACTCTGTGTTTGTTTGTCATGTATTTGTAAAATTTGTGTCTTAGTTAAACTTAACCTTTGTTACTCTTTTGTTTAATCCTTGCACGTTTACATTTGTTGAAATATTTTAGATCCCTTTTGCTTAGTTCACTTTTTACAACCCTGTACATTAAATTACATCTTTATTTCACCATTTTTCCATCTGGTTTTTTGTTACTTCCCTGTCCCTAGACGAGCTGGGTCGTAACAAGACATGATGTATGATATGAAGCAGTATATTTTATATTCAAATCCTCAAAGTATCCACCCTTTGCCTTGTTCAAAACTATTTAGTAGAGTTTTTTAACTTTTTTTTTTACTACATAATTCCATATCTCTTGCATCATATATTTCATGTCTTCTGTGTGTATATAAAATGTAAAAAGTAGTAAAAATAAATTAAAAAAAACACTGAATGAAATGGTGCGTCCCATAGACTGTTTATATAAATGGACATAGCTTACCCGCTATACTCCATGTTCCAAATAGGAAGTGATCATGAGCGCGATTCCGACTCCATCGACTCTGGCTCCAATTCACTTTACACTGAAAATCTGTCGCTCCTCTTTCTGTACCTGCTGCTGTCAGACTCGTCATTTTGGTCTTAAATGTTCGTATTAACCCTCTACATGATCCTGGTATTTTTATTTCGCTATTGTGTCTGAAAATCAAGATATGAACATTAATAAGAAACAAATCAGGCTCTTTTTTTCCCCGAGGTCGCTCCTGCTAGCGTTAGCAACAGGTTTGATTGGCAGTGTTGCTGAGCGCCCGCTCCCTGCTAAACCAGCCTGGCTCCGGATTGGCTCTTTGGTTGCTATGATACTCACGGTTGTTATTCCAAATATGGAACTCGGCTCCAAATTCGCCCTAAAACCGCTCCGGCCTCGATGAGCTTCATTTGACCGGAGCCGAACGCCGTGGGCAACGTCACGCTCACTCAGTCCACTTCTTTATACCGTCTGTGGCGTGTCCAAACGTTTGCTGCTAGTGTATATAATTAAATTAGATTACATTTTTCGATGGCATTCAGCATCAGCGCAAACACATTCTGAATTTAAAACTCCCACGCAACTGACCCAGAGATCTATTATCTTGTTATTTTCATGATCCAACATTGGCTCGGTTTTGTTTCGCGCACACCGGGAGCGAGATAGGTCCACTCTTTGCCTCGGTTTGTGTGTTTTATGCTGGTCATAAATGGGTGACGACA
>KN484892.1:20698-34239 GCA_000787095.1 Periophthalmodon schlosseri
ATATATATACACACACATATATATATACACACACGGTAGCTTTCCATTTCCTGGAGACCTTAACCATAATTGCAACTAGCCAAACCTCAACCATAAAACTTAACCAAAATAAATATCTTAACTTTATAAAATTCAATTCATTCATTCAAAACGTATTTACCCGACACTGGGGATGCACTGATCCAGCGTTTTCACTTCAGATCCCGATTCTGCTGCTGTAGCTTTAAGTATCTGCTGCTAATATCGACCGATACCAGAGCAGAGACTAAAATTAGACTTTATTCTCCTAAAAACAAAAAATATTGTATGACAAAATGTTTTGTTTTTTCTCAAGGGACTGTAGAACAGCTTTGTGTTAAAACATTCAAACATTCTGAGACTTTCTGGACCAACTATGACCAGTAAATAGGCTTATTACATCAGTTTATATGCCTGACCACGATATCGGCAGAACCAGTATTTTGGAGCCGATACTCGATCCAGCAAATGTTCATGGATCAGAGCCGGCGCTGGTATCGGTGCATCCCAACCTGACATGTTTTAGCGGCAGGGGGTGTTCTTTCTCCGAGGGGGCATCCCAACCTGACATGTTTTAGCGGCAGGACTTGTTCTTCGTCAGAGGTGTCGCTGCTGTGTCTCTTATCAGCTGTTGTTCCTCACGTGCTCAGTTTGACGGGTCAGATCTATGAGACTGACCACGCCCGCCATCGTGAGGCGGAAGTGCGACCGCCCAGACACGGCAGGTGAATAGGCTATTTATCTTTTTACAATATTGGTCTTACTACAAGAAAACACAAAGATTTGTCATTTAAAAAAAGATAAAATGAATTTTTTAAACATAATTAACAGAAGTTATGTCTGTAATGCCTCTGTCGTCCATGTATGAGCCATAAAAAAAGAAAAATTCAAATCCGTCAAAAACTTTTTGTCCAGTTGACAGATTTGAAGTTATGGAAAACAGAGATTTCCATCAATTGGCGAAGATGAAGAGAAGCCAAACCTGTGATAACGACCACCTGAGATTTAGCCCAAGAAAAAGAGACGAAGATTTAACTCTGAAAGGCTTGAAAATAACGAATCTAATGCACACTGAAAAACTCTGAGAAGATAATAAATAAAACAAGACGGGACTTATCAAAAATGCCCAGGAACTCAAAAACACCACCACACAAGTCAGAGAGATGCTCATATCACATGACGTTCTTTCATTATTCACCAAAACACCACTGATGTCACTTTACACATTGTACAGAAAAGACTAAAAACGGATCCGGACTCTCAGAAAACACCTCACAGTGACAGATATTGTACAGCTCCTCACTTTCGTCGCTAAATCCACAAACTTTCAACACAAATGCAAAATATACAGACAGAAGCAGGGCTTTGCTGTAGGTGACCCAACCTCAGCAATAATGAGTTTATAAAAAATCGTTTTTTATGGAGGATTTAGAGGAAAAAGTAATAAAAACAGTCCGGACTCTCAGAAAACACCTCACAGTGACAGATATTGTACAGCTCCTCACTTTCGTCGCTAAATCCACAAACACAAATGCAAAATATACAGACAGAAGGAGGGCTTTGCTGTAGGTGACCCAACCTCAGCAATAATGAGTTTATAAAAAATCGTTTTTTATGGAGGATTTAGAGGAAAAAGTAATAAAAACAGCCCCACCACAATACAGACCCGCACTATGGAAACGATACGTAAGTGACATTTTAGAAACACAACTAGGACACAAACAAGAGCTAACGGCACCATACAGCACCTCAAGGCCACGGACCAAACAGGAAACATCAAATTCACATGAAGAGGAGAAGGAGGGCGAGATACCATTTCTGGACATAAAGGCTCACCACCAACAGGGCGGCAGCGTAAAGACCACAGTAAACAGGAAACCCACGCGCACTCATCAATATCTCCTCTGGATCTCGGAACATCCCATCGCACACAAACTGTCAGTGGTGGGAACGTTATTCGAGTGGATCAACACCATCGCAGAACAAGAGGACAGGGTCAGAGAAGAACAAAACACACGGGCTCTCAGACAGTGCCACTCACGATGAGAACGAAGAAGACAACAAAGAAGATGAAGACGACGAAGAAAAATAAATGCAAAATACGGATACGGGGGGCTGTAGAAATCAGAAAGCCGAGCGAACAGACCATCAGCAGAGACGAGGGGGCGTTCACCTTGGCTCACACCTGGGACACGGCTCCAGAGACCACCATGCTGTGGTCAGTCTGATAGATCGGCCAGATGTGTTAAACTGAGCACGTCTGGAAACGCAGCACAGCAGTGACGCCTCTGACGAAGCTGGAAGTCCTACCGTTCAAACAAGTCTTTTTACAATATTTATCTTATTAGAAGAAAACACAAAGTTTGGTTCACATCATTATCGATCTGTTCTAATCATAGACTGTATAAAGAAGTGGACTGAGTGAGTGTGACGTAGGCCACAGCGTTTTGCTCCAGTCAAATGAAGCTCATCGAGGCCGGAGCAGTTAGAGGGGCGGACAAAATAGTGAAATAAAAACACTGAGATCACGTAGAGCGGGTTAATACGAACATTTTAAGACCAAAATGACGAGTCTGACAGCAGCAGTTACGGAGAGAGGGGCCACAGTTTTTCAAAAGAAAGTGAATTGGAGCCAGAGTCGATGGAGCCGGAATCGCGCCCATGATCACTTCCTATTTGGAGCTCGGCGGCTAGCGGGTTAGCTACGTCCATTTACATATACAGTCTATGGTTCTAATACAACAGATTTAACTTTTTGGTCCATATGTGTAGATTCCATTCATCACAGTTTGATAAAAAATCCTGCAAACAGTTGTACAAAATAAAGTACAGTGTAAAGATTAATACAACAGGCATTTAGCATTTAAATTAACTTCAGTTCATTTGCATATTAAACCCATTTGGCCAAACATACAAACCTGAAACGTTTTAATTACCGTAGGATTAATTAGACGAGCCCTCTGTAAATGTTCTGACTGATGATATAACTTAATAAATTGTTAAATAATTCAAAAGAAACAGCACATAATTCCTTTGACAGTGAAACATATGTGGCTGATGAAACGACACCCACACCAGGCGCCTTCGGTGGATTATTTGCATTTGGCTTTGCATGAGTGCCCTAACTGTGATAAATTGAAGTGGAGATAAACTGCCACTGGGCCCTGCAGGAAAAAATACCCACAAACCATTGCACCATTGAAACCATTGCTTCTCTCTCTTTGCCGCTTCTTCTTCTTTTTCTCCTGCTCTTGTAATGTTAACGCCTCCGGCCCAAGCAGCTGATTTATTGACAAAGTGTGTGTGTTTTTTAAAGGGGGATTTTTAGCTCAAACTTTTTATGGCTTTTTCAACCACGAGACACAGCGTGGCGAACCAAATAGAGACCTCATGACTGCCCATACACAGGACAGGACAGAGGGGAGGAGGAGGAGGAGGAGGAGGAGGAGAAGGGAGGGAAAGTGGGGAGGCAGTTTTCTCCCCCATCAGGCTCTCGCTGTGGGACGCTTTTGTCCGCTAAGAGGTCACACACCACACCCAATTTAAGTCATGTGCTGGTCATCATGCACAAGACAACGGGGATGTGTTCCGTGTGTTCTGCTTGCGTCTTGGGAGGTTTAGCGCAAGGCTCGGACTAACAAACTAATAAAAACAAAACAAAAAAACGAAACACTTTGGGGAAGTAGTTGCAGTAAATACTCGTGTTAATCAGTGGGTGGTACGGTAACGAACGCGGCGACGAATAAGAGGAACTGATCCTTGTAGATTGCCGTAAGTACATTCTCAGGTCAGATGTGAGTGTGTTCAACGTCTCCAACCCTTTTTTTTTTAATTCACAAAAAAAAAAAAGAAAGCTAATCAAATGGAATTATAATTTGTTTACTTCAACCGATTCAATTTGGTTAGTTTCGTTCCAACACAATGTGACCACTGTCCAAACTCTTCCAACTAGCAGTCACAGAAAAGACGGCTTTGAATATAAAAACTGTGCTTTTGTAAGGTAGAGGTTTTTTTGGGTCTATATCAAATGTTCTTTCCAAACAAACTGAAAACAAATTGCCGTTAATTAAGTATTTTGTCAGACGATGGTTTGTGAGAAGCTGCTGTATCAAATCCTTGGAAGTGCAGCGAAGGGCAGGAAGAGAGGCTGTTCTTTGAGTGGGTGTAAGAGTCTGGGTCAAGGGGCTCCGAGCACTTCAGGACCCAAACTGTCCTCCAGGGGGCGCACTGCACGCCCACGCCTCACTCCGCTCAACCTCGACAACATTTGAACATTTGTTTGAAAATGTGTACATTGTAAGTGACCATGAGAAGGACTGAACCACACATTAAATCAGACCTTTTGTGTTTGTGTCTGTTCTACAGTTATAATCTGCGACACCGTGGATCATTTGCACATTTTAAATCGCAATATTCATCTAAAACGACTTAATAAAAGAAACAAATCCGCTGACTTCCGCGTTAGAAAACTGCGGTGCCCAGTGGGAGCTGACGTCGCCGTAAACGTCATCGCAACAAAGAGCCGTGTAGCTGTCGTCGCCCCCTATGGACAGCTGCACATCACACTACCGAGCAGTAGATTTTTTTTTTTTCATTTGCACCAAAATGTATCACCGATTAAGAAAATAAAATTGGAGAATGCAGTAAATTTGTCACAGTCGTCGCCCCCATGGACAGCTGCACATCACACTACCGAGCAGTAGATTTTTTTTTTTTCATTTGCACCAAAATGTATCACCGATTAAGAAAATAAAATTGGAGAATGCAGTAAATTTGTCACAGTGGACGTGTACCGGTAGTGGTGAAAACAGGGGTTGATCGGAAAAATGGCGTCTTGAACATAAGCAATTAACGATTACTCAGACATGAATCACTACAAAAACAACTTCAGACGATCAATGAGAAGGAAATGACTAGAACATGGTTAAAAGCTCTGAAATCCAGTTTGCAGAATAGGTCTGGTTGAAAGGTTCATTTCACACAGAGTAAATTTCTCTCCCAGAGTCTAAAAACAACGTGGACGTCACAAAACCACACTGATGTTACCCATTGTCTTATTACTTATTATAAACATTTCAAAATAACTATAGTGGGCAAAAGGGACTGCGTTAAGATGAAATATAGACAACAAACATCATTTATACGCTACAAATTATACAACGTTACTATTAAAATCTAAATTATTTGGGCAACAGTAGCTCGGTTGGTCGAGCGGTCGTCCACTGATCTGAAGGTTGGCGGTTCGAATCCCGCTCTCGACATAAACATCATCGGTTAATCGGTCACATCCACTTTTCAAATGAATTTATATTTATAGCACATTTAAAACAACTTCAGCTGCACAAAGTGATTCACATAAAAAGCTAACAAAAAAACAACTATACAGATAACACGATATATAGGAAAAGAACAATAAAACACCAACACTGACACACAAGTTGGCGGTGCGATGTTTCTCCCACAGACAGGGGCGGTGCCAGACATTTTTGGTTGGAGGAGCTATGGGGGGGCTAAGTTCTTCAATGGGGCTGCTCACTTAACATGTTAATTTACAGTCTTGTTAATTTCTCATGTTAATTTGGAATGTAAATAGGTTTTATAAATCACTAAAGGAGCTAATATGGATTTTTTTTTGTGTTCATTTTGTTCACTTTGACGTCACCAGATGAACATTTTTTTATCTGAGACCGAATGTCCAATGAAAATAGGACAAAAATCTTTGGGGGAGCTAGGGGATGTGCATTGGTCATTCTAGGAGAGGCTAGTGCCCCCTCAAGCCCCCCTTCCTGGCACCGCCACTGCCCACACATGAATACTGTCATAACGCTGTCCTTGGGCAAGACACTTAACCCACTTCGCCCCAGTGTCTGCGCACACCGGCGTGTGAATGTGTGCGTGAATGGGTGAGTGGTTCCTTGATGTATATTAAAACGTGACCAGTGCTACATGGCAACTTTTCATAATGGGACTAAACAAGCTCTAGCTCCCTAATTGATATTACTGAGTGAACTACAGGCAGCCCATTCGATTTATAGCAGTCATTATGATCTACGGCTTTTAGCTAAAGGCATGAAAGTTCCTAATGTGTTTTTTCATTGGTTTATAAATGCGGCGGATTAGAATAATTCACGTCATCACAAATCGAGCCGTAACTAGTCCCGAGTCATTAAAATCCGGCACAACGGTCCTTGTCTTTCGTCTCTAAACTGAACGCCCAGCTTCAGTCTCTTACGCGTTGACAGGCCAATTGCACAAACTTGCCGCCAACCCATTAGCGATACAGAGAGACGCTGTAGTGTTCAGATCGAGGCCTGACTGTGGAGCAGAGCCGACACAATGCCGTTTTCAATACAGTACTTTAATTTGAATTTCAGCACTGAAGGGGGAAGCCCGACTCGGAACGGCCTCCCCTCAAGTCATTTATTTACATTTAAATAAACGAGTTATCATTTAATTTGCAATGTGAACATAACAGCCCCAAAGCCCTGAACACTGACGCGGGCAACACTATTTAAAGGGCCCATATTTTTATATTTCTGATCTGTTCTAATGTTGTTTCCTCGTCACAAACAGACCTGGAGTTGTGTTTTGTTTCATTCACACATGTTTAACACACAAACCCTGCATATTTAGGTTGAGGCCTCCTCTCAAACTGAAAACACTCTGTTCCACCTTGTGATGTCACGTGGTAATACAAAAACAGGAAGTGCTCCAACCTTGTGAGTCACGTGGTAATACAAAAACAGGAAGTGCTCCAATGTGTTTTTAAACTCCACACACCTTCACTAGAATCATTTGGATGATTTCAGTCCTGGAATTGCCAATCTCTGCTGAACTAAAGGTAAAAGGAGCTGTTAATTTGAGAACTACCGCTTCATGACATCACAACGTGGAACAGAGCATTTTGAGCTTTGGAGATGTAGACAGACTAATAATAAAGTGTTACTTAAACGTGTGAATGAAATGACCCATAGATTCAGCAACAGTGGTGGCTAAAGTACTTAATTTTGTCACTTAAGTAAAAGTACAGATACAGAGATAAAAAGTTACTGAAGTAAAAGTATCACATGAGAAAATCTACTTAAGTAAAAAGCATTCAAGTACTCGTTTAAAAATGTACTTTAAGAGTTAAAATTAACAATATTTCACACAAGTGTTGTTTGCTCGAAGCCGAAGCTTGAACTCGAAAACTTTACTCAGGATCTTACCACGAACATGGTAAAAATAACCCCTCAAATCATATGAAAAGTACTTTTTACTTTTCAGTCCAGTTAAAAAAATGTAGTGGAGTAGAAAGTACAGATACAGCTCTCAAATGTAGTGAAGTAAAAGTAAAAAGTATCCACTGTAAAATGTACTTAAGTAAAGTACAGATGCCTAAAAATTCTACTTAAGTACAGTACTTTACGACTTGTACTTTGTTACCTAAGTATCCACGTAAAATGTACTTAAGTAAAGTACAGATGCCTAAAAATTCTACTTAAGTACAGTACTTTACGACTTGTACTTTGTTACCTTCCACCACTGGACACCACTTAAACATACATTAACTTGTCTACAGTTCAATATAATACGCTTCTATTGAATTATTTTAAAAACATGTGTAAAATGACGTTGACGGCCCCTCTGCGTCTGGGTGGTCACGTCTCAGCGCTGCAGGTCACACTGTACCGTTCTTTCATTTAGAATAAGCCTGAATACTGATGACATATGTTTAACAGTGGTTCTAATTCAGTTCAATTCAAGTTTATTTATATAACACATTTAAAACGACTGCAGCTGACCAAAGTGCTTCACATAAAAGTCATAAGAATAAGTCTAAAACAGAGGAGCTACTTGTCCATAATGATCTCACTATAACTGCAGAAGCTTCCAGTTTGGAGATTGGACTCATTTTATAGTACATATATTTATATACATATATTTATTTATTTTTAAGAAGGATTTGATGAGTAATCTGGCTCATGACTCATTAGTATATAGACGTTTTGCTGGAAGAGTATTCAATTTTATTTATATATGGTAAATGGTCACATTTTTATACAGCGCTTTTCCACCTTCAAGTCACTTAAAGCACTTTACATCAAGGAACCACTCACCCATTCACACACCAGTGTACGCAGACACTGGGGCGAGGTGGGTTAGGTCCTATATTACACAAAATAATCTCTTGTGAGCTTTAATTCATGCTAGAATGTTGTTATCTTCTCAAAAAACATACCTATGTCGCAAGTTTAGCCTTTAGCGGCTAGGTACATCCGGTCCTGCCCACGGACCATGCGCGGTTGAGCTACGCCCCGTGAGACTTTGTCCAACGAGAGCGAGCGGATCTGACGGCCGCGAAGGAATGATATTGATAAATGATAACGTTTGTGCTTCCAGGAGCTTCTGAACCACGAAACCTGCGGCTCGTTCATGACAGTTGGGCTCGTTCACATCGCTCACATGCTCGTTCATGTCGTACCACGTGACCGCTCCAACCAATCAGCGTTTGAGCTTAGCTAGAGCGAACAGAGCGAGCCGAAGCTAACGATTAAAAAGCAGACGGATTTTGACCTGAGAAAAAGTTTATGATCTGAAAATAGGTAAAAATCGCCACAAAATTCGACCTTGGTGAAAGTTGTAGGTTGCTCTGTCATCCCCGTCAGTCCCCATCAGTCTCTGTCAGCCGAACACGAGCAGTTAGTGATTACATTGCGCTCTATGAGAAAAATCCTTTCTGGGCAGGAGGGTTTTTTTGTTGTAGTAATGAGTGGCCACTAATTCAACTCGCAACAGCTCTAAGCAGCAATAGCCTCTCCAGTTATTTTAATAGATCCATGATTCACACACACATTCATACACCAGTGTGCGCAGACACTGGGGGCGAGGTGGGTTAAGCGTCTTGCCCAAGGACACGACGACAGCGTTCATCTGCGGGAGCTGGAATCGCACCGCTCAACCAGTGACGTTTATGTCGACCAACTGAGCCACTGTCCTGATAGAGCACATTTAAAACAACTTGAGCCGACCAAAGTGCTTCACATAAAAGTCAACAAAAAACAAATGTACAGCTCACACGATACATAGGGAAATAAAAAAACACCAAGATGCCCTGTCTCGCTAGTATTAAATGCCAGGGAGAAGAGGTGCGTGTATGTAAAGCTATGGTAGAACATGTCACTGCTGTCTCACTCCCATAGACTTCATATTGTCGCATATAATAAAATATAATAAAATACAACATTTTAAAACAAATCAGGATTTTTTTTCACAATTTCTTATTTGAGTTTTCATTTTTTCCATTCAGCACAAACAGTAGTACAGTTCTTCCTCCAAAAAAACTCAACTCTCTTCCAAACCACATGCTTTTACTGACAGAGGCCTGGGCGTGGACTTGACTTCAGATTCAAATGAAAACCACCTGAGCGTATCACGGACTTAAGAGAATAGCCCGAATTTCTTGCCGCGTGCTCACAAACACGTCTTATTCTGAACCGAAAGCTGCCCGCCCCGACAACCCGACCCCTCCGGCGCTTTACCCGTGTTTGCCCAGACGGATCGATGCAGCACACGCCTCAGACCTTGGACTTCCTCTGAGCCCGCGCGACGCGCCGGCTCCATCTACACACGGCGCGCATGTGCGTTAGTGCTGCACGCGCGATGTTTACATGCCTTATCTGAGCGTGGGAGTCTGCGCGTATGTGCTTACTCATCACGGAGCCACTCGACGAGGGCTGAGGGGATGCGGGGCGCGCGGAGGGAGAGGGGGGCTGCTAATTAGCGACGCAAAGACGGGAAACGCGGACAATTAGCATTAGCCGTTATGAAACGAATGTAAATTATGCACTAGTCAATTGGTGCCGTTCACAGGGCAAATGTGTAGGATCGATTAAAAAAGAGCCGGATTGTATTTGCATAACGAATGAGTAATATAATTAGCCAGATGTGTGTGTGTGTGTGTGTGTTTGCCTGGTGACGTTAATAGCTTGTTGGCAGTGGTGGAATGTAACGAAGTAAAAGTAGTAAAGAACTGCGCTGAAGTAAAAAAAAATGGTTATCTGTACTTTACTTTAGTACTTTTTAAAGTGGATGCGATTTACTCTTACAGTACAGATACTGCTCTCAAATGTTGTGAAGTATCTGGACTGAAAAGTAAAAGTACTTTTTATTATAGTTTGAGACCTGCTGAAAAGGCCGAGGGTTTATTTTTAACACGTTCATAATTTTGAGCAAAAAAAAAAAAATACAAATAAAAACAGTTAGAAAAAAATGACCAATTCAGTTGTTTCTGTTGAAGAAAATTCAGCTCAAATCTTTATCAAAATCACTACATTTGAAGCTTTATAAGACTCAAAATCTGCGTGAAATACTTTTACTTTTTACTCTTTAAGTACATTTTTAAACAAGTACTTTAATACTTTTACTTAAATAGATTTTTTCATAGGATACTTTACTTTTACATGAGTATTTTTTGCTCCTGTATCTGTTCTTTCACTCAGGTAACAAAACTGAGCACTTCTTCCACCGCTGCCTCTGCCAAACTCATTGTTGAGAACAGAAAATAGACAAAAACGACTTCTGGCCATGTTGATCTCGAAATTCATTTTTTATTCAACAACAGTACAATATCTGGGTGTAACATTTCAAAATAAACGCCGTGACCCAATGAAAACATCAGTGCGAAGCTCCACTCACTGCCATGAAGTCACACGAACGCAACCTGCACACAACACGTTACGTAACGTGGGGCAGATCAGCTGAACATAGCGAACATGTCTATGCTCTGTGATAAGTCTGTTTGCGTGTGTCGGTCTCATGTCAGTAACTCACCGTGACGGCCCCTCCTCCTCCTCCTCCTCCTCCTCCTCGTCTCTGCTGGTGGCCGCTGAAGCCTGTGAAAAAGTATCTCCAGATTGGGAGGGCCTCTGGGTGAAAACAGGACAGTGTCAGCATGTCGTATTATTGGCAAGCGCTTCACCTCCACAATAGGTCTCGACTCGCACGGCTCCGAGGGGCCGGGGACATTTATGCCCATTGATTTGTTCAGTGTTTGTCGTTTGCTTTTGATGAATGCGGCGAGGCGGCTGTTAACGCTGTACCAGGCCGAGGCAGGTTTAAAACGCAGCTCTGGCCTCGGTTCTACAGCAGACAGAGACACGGAGCAGTGTTTCTTAAAGGGCTCATATTATTATTATAGTATTATTCTCTGATCTATGTTCTAATGTTGTTTCCTCGTCACAAACAGACCTGGAGTTGTGTTTTGTTTCATTCGCGCATGTTTAACACACAAACCCTGCATGTTTAGGCTGAGTTCTTCTCGCAAACTGAAAACACTCTGTTCCACCTTGTGATGTCATCAAGCGGTAATACAGGAAGTGCTCCACTGTGTTTTTAAACTCCACACACCTTCACTAGAATCATTTGGACAATTTCAGCTCTGGAATTTCCAATCACTACTAAATAAAAGGTAAAAGGAGCTGTCAACTTGAAAACTACTGCTTCATGACATCACAAGTGGAACAGAGCTTTTTGAGCTTTGGAGATGTAGACAGACTAATAATAAAGTGTTACTCAAACGTGTGAATGAAATAAAACACATCTCCAGGTCTGTTTTTGAGGAGGTAACGACATTCTTACGTAGTTTAATCCTCACAAGAATCAATTTTGCGTAATATAGGAGCTTTAACTGCAAATACATATCTCTGTGTAGCAAACATTACAGAAAACATTGTGTAGTACTTCACCATTAGCAGTGTTATTGCAGACTGACACGCTGACTTAGCACTAGGCCTTGGAAATACTACTGAGATTAGTGAATACAATGTGGTCCAAGGCCATCAGAAGGTGATGTTTACAGCGGCGAAGAGGGGCAGGCGCCTGTCAGCACTGAAAGACAAGGAGACGAGATAGTTAATAAGAGCACACATTTAGACAATGCTCCAAACCCCAAATAAAACTACTGTGTGCTGGAGTTATTCCTCATGTGGCAGCAGTGGCAGGAGTATGTCCCTGACGACTCTGGAAAAAAACAAAATCATTTCCCATTCACAAGGAGAAAGATCTGGGATCCCTGTAATATTTATAGGAGACTTTGCAGTTTGACAGACAGAACTGTAAATGTATCATTTTATTCTAAAAGCACAAAATGTTCATCGTTAGCATATGTTTTGACATGTTTTGACAGTTATAGAATAGAAGGCTGTCTCAAATAAGGCATCTTTTTGAGCCAACTTTGAGATTATCACAGCTCTATCGTATCTTTCACAGTGAAGAAAACGTTCCACCACCAACAGCCTATAACATTTCAACTGTTCAAGTTAAATTAATCATTAGTCTAATAATAAGAGTCTTTTCCAGATGCTCAAAGTATCTTTATAATTCTGTGGATGATTCATTCACTCCACACTTGGCGGTAAGTTACTACTGTAGCCACAGCAGCCCTGGGGCAGACTGACCGAAGTGAGGCTGCCAATCTGCACCGCTGGCCCCTTTGACCACCACCAGCGCTCGCACTCACACGCCATTCCTTTCATACTAGGCAATGCGGGTGAAGTGTCTTGCCTGAGGACACAACAACAGTTTTTGCCGCTGGCGCCCCACTGTGGCTCCTGTTGTTCCCGGCGGTCTCCCATCCACGTCCTAACCGGGCCCGGCGCCGCTTAGCCTCTGAGATCGGACGGGCTCGGGCTTTGACGGAGGTTTGGCAGTGGTCGTTGTGCCCAATAACGATTTATTTATTCAAACATCATTCAAAACTGAAAAAGAAAATCCGTTCGTTTTCTCAGATTTCGCGGATTCCCGTTTGGTTCAAGCGTCTTCATGTCGACACTCACAAACTGTCATAATCCATAATCCACTTTTCACCATTGAAGATATAATATTTTGCTATAAATTGTTAATTGCAGCGGCAACGGTCGTTATTATTCATTACTCTGAAACCCGCACGGACATAACCTGACGTCAAGATTGAGCTTTTAGTGCTACCGCAGAACAAATAAGTCATACCCTCTCCTCCGCTTCTGTATCACATGTGTAACCTCTCGCTCGTGTCCCATAAAGGGGCTGCTGTGAATACTCCCCGTTTCCACGCAAACGCCGTGTTCTCGTATGAATAGTGTTTTTGTGCCAGCCGCAGGTCTCCGGCTGCTAGACCCAGACCTGCGTGTGAATTGTGTAGCTGTTCTTTTGCCTGACGTGAACTTTCTTCTTCGTTTTCATAATTCCACACGGGGGGAAGATTACGCCTCTTTAAAAAAATCCAGACGCGCAACGCTTAAAATGCACCATTATATCTGTCAAGCCTCAAGTGGCACCTCCAAATTGTGCTAATGTTCTTCCTCACCTTATTCATTTTCAGTGGAACTAATATGATCTTGGTTGTGTGAAACCCAACACAGGCAGAAGGGAAAGCGGTTGCCTCTGGAAGGATCGGGCCAACGTGCGTGCCAACTCCGGCATATGGAAGGAGAGAAAGACGAGAGGCTGGCTCCATGAAATAAGGCCGTGTTCATTTATAAAGTAGGTTACAATCTAAAAAACCG
>KN484892.1:34498-58382 GCA_000787095.1 Periophthalmodon schlosseri
GTAGCGCGGTGCAAAATGACGACAGGCCCGAAGCCGAGGCGTCACATGACTCCGCTCGTAGAAAACAGGCGTGACATCCCGGGCAGAAGGCAAGAGGGATGAGGAGAAGCGACACTAAAAGAGACGCAACACTAGAAGGTAGAGGTCGGACGTTTGTGCCGCTCAGATGGAACCCGAGACCCGTAATAGAGGCAACACTTGTGAATATGTAACCAAAGATTGTGGGACGTTTAATGAAAGAGTTTAGAGAGCCGCAATTGTGCTGCGTAATGTGAAAATCCTTTAAGAGTGTACGTGGGTGTCCCTTTCACAGGCAACGTAAACTAGGACATTTTGTTGGAAATTGTTAATTGCTATGGAAACAGGCAGCGGTGGATGAAGTACTCTTAAGTAAAAGTACAGATACAGAGGTGAAAAGTTACTCAGGTAAAAGTAACACATTCAAAAATCAACTTGTAAAAGTATTAAAGTACCTGTTTGAAAATGTACTTAAAGAGTAAAAAGTAAAAGTATTTCGCAGTTTCAAGTGTTTTTTTTTTTTAAGTGTATATGTAGTGATTTTGATTAAAAAAATGACACATATTTTGGTCACAGTAACAATACAAATCAATGTCTTAATATTTCTTAACTTCTCTTATGAATTTTGCATATTTATTTTTGTTTTGCTCAAAGCCGAAGCCTGAACTTGAAAACTTGCCAGGATGTTACCACGAACATGGTGAAAATAACCCCTCAAATCATACGAAAAGTACTTTTTACTTTCTACTCCACTACATTTTTTAACTTAAAAATACCTGCTCTCAAATGTAAAGTAAAAAGTATCCACTGTAAAATGTACTGAAGTAAAGTACAGATACCTAAAAATTCTACTCAAGTACAGTACTTTACTACTTTTACTTTGTTACATTCCCCTGAGTCACACTAAAATGATATTTAATATATTGATATATTTTAAGATGAGGCAGTGCACGGGGAGCTGTGGGTGGATGTGACAATATGTTAAACTCTACACAAATAAGTCTAATGTATTTATAAAGCACATTTAAAAACACCCCCAGCTGCTCAAAGTGCTGTACAAAGGCCATATGAAGTGTAATCTCAAAACAAAACATGCAAAACACAATAAAACCAAACAATACAAATCTTCCACTCAGCTTTTGTTTTGTTGTCTTTTCAACAAAGATTTAAAAATATTTAAAGATTGGAACAGTCTTCCCCTGGAACAGCCCAGAGTCTGGGACCAGCTACAGCAAAAGCTCGGTCCCCTCTAGTTTTTAGCCGAGACGTGGAACATCCAAAATCATTTAAAATGAATATTTCACCAGAGACACTTCTGTGTTTAGAAAGAGAGATGTGTGTGTCTCAATGCTAACGCTAATGCTAATTTTGAGGCATGATAAATATTAAAACAACACCACAAACTGAAGTGTTCTACATATAAAAATAATTGGATAGTCTTTATTTTAATTCATCTGACTTTTAATAGATTATTTATTTTGTTTTTCCAGTTTTAATAAAAGTGACAGTTAGCTTTGAGTCGCAGTGAGCTAGCTAACATGCTACTGCGCACAGACCCTGTTGCACACTCACCACATTTGTCACACCGTAGGCTAAAATACACATTCAGTTCAAGAATTTTGAAAAAGTCAGCTATTCATCGAGTCTGATTCCGAAACGACAGCTCATAGATTTGATCCGATTACACAAAATCAAACGCATACAATGTTCAGAATGAAAGAAAAAATGACCACTTCAAACTAACTGAATTACTAAAAGAGGCCAAACACGAGTATCCAAGAGGAGGAGGCACATGATTCGATGTTGTAGCAGAACACTGGGTGAAAGCTGAAGCCTTTGGCAAGCTCAGTTGGCAGCCATGTTTTGCTTTCGCTGGCTCATTGGCACCGACTTAGCCTGTTTGGTTATTTTACAGTCAAGCAGGAGTTACAACCAAGCCAATTTATGCAGAACAAGGAATTGAGATTTCTGAGCGTTTGGCTGGGTTAATAGACGTTCGAAACGCAGAATTTTAAAATACAGAATTTCAAACGCGATCCTTCAGGACAGGGGCCCGCCGGTTACTGGCGCGGGGCATCCTGAGGTGTTGGCCGTGTGCATTGCTTGGATGTATATCTTGGCTGTCTGGGTAAACATGAGCGTTGGGTCACTCGCGCCCCTCGCCCTGTGTGTTGGGATCAGTGAGAGTTAGGTGACAGATACTGAGAATGCCCTGCGCCTAAAATAAGCCCACGCTTCATGAAAAACATCCTGCCTTCACCTTTCACTGCGCACATGTCTCTTCTGTTAAACAAACGAGCGCCGGACCGGCCGGACCAACTCCCAACTTTTCTCTCAGAAGATGGCGCTGTGCTGTGTGTTGTTTGCCAGACTCAGAGTGAATCACATTGGCAATATTTTGTTTAAATTGACTTGATTTATTAATGTTATTTTTCTAATTTGGCCATAAACTGTTTAAAGAAGTGGACTAAGTGAGCGTGACGTCGCCCACAGCGTTCAGCTCCAGTCAAATGAAGCTCGTCGAGGCCAGAGCGGTTACAGGGGCCGATTTGGAGCAGAGTTCTATATTAAGAGTAACGATTGCGAGTATCATAGCAACCAAAGAGCCAATCTGGAGCAAAGATGCTGAAGGTCACGCCCCTTCCCGCCCGCACCGCTGTCAAACCTGTTGCTGATGCTAGCAGGAGCGACCTCGGGGCAAAGGAGGCAGCCGATTTGTCCCTTATTAATGTTCGTATCTTCAGTTACGGACTCAGTAGCGAAATAAAAACACCAGGATCACGTAGAGCGGGTTAATACGAACATTTAAGACCAAAATGACGAGTCTGACAGCAGCAGTTACAGAGAGAGGGGCCACGGTTTTTCAATGTAAAGTGAATCGGAGCCAGAGTCGATGGAGCCGGAAGCGCGGCCGTGCTCACTTCCTATTTGGAACGCGGCGGCTAGCGGGTTAGCTGTGTCCATTCGTATATACAGCCTATGATTTTGGCCTTGTATCTCAGACCAGGGAACTCGCTACTGTCAAACTGATAAACCGACTGAATAAACTGTAGCTCTGCTGTTGTCAAAAGCCTGGAGGGAAACAAAAACATAAGAAATTCTAGGAAATCTTGGATCAATACCGAAACACATCTGTATTCACTTGGAGCACGTTTCCAAACAGTGCTGAGTACACGCATGTATTGTTTTTGTTTTAATAAATGTATTCACCTGCTCGTTCGCTCACCGGCCTCACACACACCAGAGACTGACCCATATAGTTCTGCTCAAGTGTGGGTGTGTTAAAAGAACTCTGCACCACTCCGCTCCGGCTCCACTCCTCGCTGACCCCAGGACTGCTGTAAATCTGGACACACAAGACCCGCCCCCTCCGCTGCTCCCTCCCTCCCTCCCTCCCGACTCCCCTCTCCTCCTTCACTATCTTTTTTTGGTAAGACACCACCTTTTGTTAAACTGCTGACAAATGAGGTCATTGCGGGATTAGCCTTGCCTTTTATTATAAGCACATGTTTGAGCGAGTCTTATCTCATAGTAAACGTCTTAACAAAAAAATGAAGCGGGGATGTAGTTTTAGCTGATAATTTCATGTTTAAAAAAAATCGCACTTACAAAACCGCAGAGAATTATCACAGACTTAAATAACCGTATCGTTGCATCAGGAGCCTGGTCCGCACCTCGCCAACAGCCTTTGGCCTTTCATGACGCGTGAGAAAACGTGAGAACTGCTTGTACTATTCGATTACTGGCTAAAAGCAAACTGAACGCAAACGGAGTGCGCTCAAATAACCGAGATGGCAAAGTCACTAAACAAAACGCACATATCTGGACTTTATATTTCCAAAAACAATGCTAGTTTTGTATGTCGCATATGTTTCAGAGCTTAGTTTCAGTTTTACGACAGTTGTAATGTAAAACAGGGAGATGCTTTTGGCTTATATCTTGCAGCCATGTTAAGGTCTCTCTTAATTATGTGCAGCATTAAAGCCCCACGTGGACTCGCTTTTACAAAAGAGCAAGTGTCTGTTTTAGGTTTTGGGCTGTATAGACTTCGGCCTGTTTCACAAAGCAGGTTGAACTAACACTGAGTTTAATTCCTGACTCTGAGTTATCAAACTCAGACAGGGTCAACAGAAAAGAGTTCTGGAGCAGAGTTAGACCTCTCAGAGTTTGTTCACTTTGAGTTTAGCTGAGGAGAAAAGCCATGGTCAATAAATCCCAGAAAAGAGGGTTCACCATGGCAACGGTAAACCAGAGGAGGCGTCCATCTTAGACGGACAGGAAGTCATGTGACTGTGGACAGGCGAAATTCAGGTTTTGATATTAAAATGGGATGTCAAGTAATGCAAATTAATACATGAATAATTAGTATGATGAATTAAAACACATTTTTATTTGTCGTTACACTTTTACTGAGCTACAAAAGAACAAGAAAAATTCAAATCTGTCAACTGGACAAAAAGTTGTAGTTGTACTTTGGATCATACCTGGACGACTGAGGGATCAAACTTTTTTAAAACTTAAACCCAATCATTTTGCACATGTTGCACTTGAAGGTCTAATATATATTTGAGTATCTCAAGTGTAGTAACAAAAACTGTACTTTTATAACTGATTAAATTAAGGCAAGAACTAACTAAATTAATTGATCCATTTGACCAAACTAGTGTAAGAAGTTCTCATTAGCAGTGATAAGTGTTACAAATGGAAACAAAATGCATGAAAACTGAAAAAAAAAATCACTAAAAGTTAAATCCTCCTCATTAAACCTTGTTGGAACTGTTCATATACTTCTGTGAATGAGGATGTGAACTGTCCAATCAGAGCTCTCCTTCAGGGGCAGTAACTGTCCAATCAGAGCTCTCCTTCAGGGGCAGTAACTGTCCAATCAGAGCTCTCCTTCAGGGGCAATAACTGTCCAATCACAGGCTCTCCTTCGGGGCAATAACTGTCCAATCACAGCTCTCCTTCAGGAGCAGACTCTGGTTAAACTCTGAGTTAGAAGAATCAAACCTGCTCTGGACCAGGTTAGGTTCAGAGTTACCATGGTGACAGACTCGGGGTTTTCAGTTTCACGTAGAGTTAACCTAAACTCTGAGTTGACCTTTTTCAGGGTTAACAAAGTCTGAGTTTGGACTAAACCTTGTGTACGTGAATTGTGCATCACGGCTAAAGAACATAATCCTAATCTCAAAACTGGAATAGTCCAAAACCCTTAACCATCAATTTGAGTCATGTTTGTTATTTAATACAGATGAGCAGTGGTGGAATGTTAGTATATTTTACAGTGGATACTTTTTACTTCACTACATTTGAGAGCAGTATCTGTACTTTCTACTCCCCTACATTTTGGAACAGGACCTAAAAGTAAAAAGTACTTTTCATATGATTTGAGGGGTTATTTTTACCGTGTTCGTGGTAACATCCTGACTCAAGTTTTCAAGTTCAAGCTTTGGCTTTGAGCAAACAAAAATAAATACACAAAGAATAAGAAAAGATAAGAAATTGATTCGTATTATTACTGTTGGCCAAAATATGTCTCATTTTTAATCAAATCACTACATTCACACTTTAACAAATGAACAACACTTGTGTGAAATACTTTTACGTTTTAGTTTAAGTACATTTTTAAAGGAGTACTTGAATACTTTTACTTAAGTAATTTTTTTCTTGAGGTACTTTTTACCTCTGTATCTGTACTTTTACTTAAGTAACACAGTTGAGTACTTCATCCACCGCTGCAAACGAGCGCAACAGAAACAAGAACTGATGCTCGCACAAAACATGGCGAGCAACAACTCAATTAAAACAGAACTATGTGGTAAATGGTAAACGTTTTTATAAAAGGCAAGGCACTCACACCCCTCGCCCATTCACACACACATCCACACACCAGCGTACACAGACACTGGGGGGGGGGGTTAAGTGTCTTGCCCAAGGACGCAACAACAGCATTCATCTGCGGGACAGCATTCATATATGTTTAAGTTCAAACGTCTCGGCTGCAGCTCACCAGCGAGACGCATCCAAAATATGACGTCAGCCTCTTATGTAACTCGCACACACACACGGATCAACACCAGCGCAGTAAAACGGAGGCGGGGTTCTGTAATTGAGGTTACCAACCAATACTCAGAAAAGCATGTCCCAATTTTAGACAACCGCTCAAAAACAAGGAAGTAGTCTGGGTCAACTAAAACACACCAGAAAAGTCAAATATGAAACGAGACACGCCAAGAATGCAGAGGGTATGACTTCTACATATGGTCATATTCAGAGCTGTCATATTTTTCACATTACAAATCCATTTATCCCAAAGTAACCCTTCTCTTTACAGCAGGCGCTAATAAAAAAGTACAAACGGTTAATACAAACTGCCAAGAATTACAATGAAATCTACAAAACAGCACAACTACCATGTATAGAGCTATTCCCAGGATGTTGGTTTTGGACTTGAGAGACCGTGTTGCCCAAGAATAGTGAAGGAAGTTCCAAGAAGGCGCATAGCTGGGTTTAAGGTCGCCCGGGGCCTGTCACATTGTAGCTGGCATCAACCTAGTGCCAGGGCAGAACAACAGTGTACACAACGGCGTCAAACATCTACTTAACACTCGCAAACCACACAAGAGCTGCATTCAGACCCGCCGTAGCCGCACAGTGGGGAGGAAATGATGACATTTTGCAGAGCTGTCAGCCTAAACATCGGGGCTACGGTGGCCTGGTGGAAAATTGTTATACTGCAAAGCCGTTTATTGTGTTTGTAGGTGGAGGAATTGCGAAACAGACAGGAGTGGGGCCTCCCTGACAGGTTGTCCCAGGAGCAGATTGAAGGATGGGTCAAATGCAGAACCCTATGGCAGAGTCATACGACAAAAATAATAATACAAATTTTAAAAAATAACTCTATAAATGGTAAACGTTCACATTTTTATATCGCGCTTTTCCGCTTTCCAGGCACTTTACATCAAGGAACTACTCACCCATTCATACACCAATGCACGCAGACACTGGGGGCGAGGTGGGTTAAGTGTCTTGCCCAAGGACACGACGACAGTATTCATTTGTGGGAGCTGGAATCGCACCGTCAACCCGTGGGTCCGTAGATCTGACTGTTCTACCAATGATGTTTACGTCCAGAGCGGGATTTGAACCGCCAACCTCCGGACCAGTGGGCAAATGATGTTACGTCCAGAGCGGGATTTGAACCGCCAACCTCCGGACCAGTGGGCAAACGCTCTGCCAACTGAGCTGCTGTCGCTCCGCCGTCTCGTGTTGGTTCATTCACACATTTACTCTGTCACATTAAAAACAAATTAAAATGTCTGTCGATTTTCATTTCCTGAACATAAATCGTTTAACGGAAAAAGTAGATTTTCATTTCTTTCTCCAAACTCTGAACTCGGGACCTCGGGATTCAGAAGTTATTTATGAAAAATTATATTACAAAGAAAATGAATGCCTGAATGAATAAATAAATATCATTGACGTCTAAAAATGGCTCTGTTAAAAATGCAATAATGCCAACGTACCTTATGGATACGGTGAGCAGATTTTCAGAATTTTAAACTGGGACACACCGAGAGTTGGGATGGTTGGTATAAATCAAACTGTGAAAAGAGGGACTTTGGTGCATTTTTTGCCTTACGCTCATTTCCAAGCACGATTTCCTGTGTTTTAGCTAAACAAATGAGAATATATTCCCCTCTTTACTGTTGGTGGGGATCAGATTGGTCAAAAATAGGGACGCCTGGGACATTTCTTGTATAAAACTGGGACAAATCAATGGTTTTTGTATAAATCTGCTGGGACAGGGGAACGCCTGGGAATTTCTTGTATAAAACTGGGACAAATCAATGGTTTTTGTATAAATCTGCTGGGACAGGGGACACAGGGCTCAAAAACTGGGACTGTCCCGGGTCAGTGGGGACGTGCACAAGTCTAACAATCAGGATTGTTATAGTTAAAGGTCCTATGTCACACAAAACTAACTCTTGTGAGGTTTAAGTCATGTTATTATGCTGTTAACTCATCAAAAACACACCTGGAGTTGTGTTTTGTTTCATTCACACATGTTTGAGTAACTCTTTATTATTAGTCTGTCTACATCTCCAAAGCTCAAAACGCTCTGTTCCAACTTGTGACGTCATGAAGCGGTAGTTTTCAAGTCAACAGCTCCTTTTTACCTTTTGTTCAGAAGAGATCGGCAATTCCAGGGCTGAGATTATCCAAATGATTCTAGTGAGGGTGCGTGGAGTTTAAAAACACGGCGGAGCACTTCCTGTATTACCACATGATGACATCACATGTTGGAACAGAGTGTTTTCAGTTTGAGAAAAATGCAGGATTTGTGTGTCAAACATGTGCGAATGAAACAAAACACAACTCCAGGTCTGTTTGTGACGAGTAAACAACATGAGAACAGATCAGAGAATAGTGTAATTGAAAGATGGGCCCTTTAAAGTATTTATAAGTGAGCGATTACAGCTTGAACCCTACTTTCCTTGGACTTTCCTTTCCACAGCACGAGTCTCAAGGCCCAGATTATGACTCGCATGTGGCAGTTGCGATGCCGTTGACAGTTTCGACGGCGTCGGGGAAGGCTTCACGTAACGGAGGAAGGCTTTGTTAAGAGCCCCGCGTTCGCTCCAGCCCTCAGATCCAGCAGGCTTGGCGTCGAGGACGTTTGGACCGCCCCGCGCGAGCTTGGGCCAAACAATGGGTCGCGTTAGCGCAAAAAACGATCAGACTCTTGCAGCTACAACTGTAACCCACTGCTCCGTTTTTATGTTTCACATCAACTGTTTGTTCTTTCCAGTAATCTGAAATACTATTGCGAAAGAGGTTCTGAGGAGAGCGAAATGGCCAACTCTCCATGTGAAAAAGCCCGGCACATAAAAGCTCACCGCCGCAGGTCTGTTTGGTAAGTGTTGGCAATGCGAACGGTTGCTTTGGCAAATGATGGTCGTGCCAAAACAAACACTTGAACGCCCATAGCACACAAATGCACATAGACTCACTACGGAGTGGCTTTTATTCAAAGATATGAGAGGAGAGAGGTCTTTTAGTGCGCGGTGTTGACCCAAAAGCCAGAAAAGTAGCTGTAGCCATGGGAGACCGGCGTTTGTGAAAGAGGAGCTGAAATAGTGGCTGGAGTTTGAACGCAGGCGAGTTTTAAGATGTACGACTTAAAGGTCCCATATTACGCAAAACTGACCCTTGTGAGGTTTAAGTCATGTTCTAATGCTGTTAACTCATCAAAAACACACCTGGAGTTGTGTTTTGTTTCATTCACACGTTTAACACACAAACCCTGCACATTTAGCCTGAGTTCTTCTCTCAAACTGAAAACACTCTGTTCCACCTTGTGATGTCATGAAGCGGTAGTTTTCGCGTTAACAGCTCCTTTTACCTTTTGTTAAGTAGAGGTAGGAAATTCCAAAGCTGAAATGATTCTAGTGAAGGTGTGTGGAGATTAAAAACACAGCGGAGTACTTCCTGTGTTACCACTTTATGACATCACAAGGTGGAACAGAGTGTTTTCAGTTTGAGAGAAGAACTCAGGCTAAATGTGCAGGGTTTGTGTGTTAAACGTGTGAATGAAACAAAACACAACTCCAGGTCTGTTTGCGACGAGGAAACAACATTATAACACAGATCAGAAAACAGAGTAATATGGGCCCTTTAAACAGCATTTACACAAGTTAAAGGATTTACAGAGATATGATTCCATGAGCTCTGAATTCTTCACTTTTACTTTGGAAGGAGGATGAAGTGATATGGTTTAAGAATATAAAGAAGATTGGATAGACCACTAGATATTTAACGCAATGATGATGATTATTTTTGCATAATCCACAAAAATAAATGAAGATTAGGGATGGGACGATAAAAAAGGTTGACAATAATCGTTTGTGGGACATTTTATTTAATCGTGACAAAACGGCAACAAAGAGGATCCCCCATTAAATCACCAGAATGAGCAGAACAAAACTACAACACACCTCAAAAACAGACCTGGAGCTGTGTTTTGTTTCACTCACACATGTTTAAACACACAAACCCTGCAGATTTATTTAGGCTGAGTTCTTCTCTCAAAGAGAAAACACTCTGTTCCACCTTGTGACGTCATCGTGTGGTAATACAGGAAGTGCCCCACTGTGCTTTTAAACTCCATACACCTTCACTAGAATCATTTGGATCATTTCAGATCAAGAACAAAAGGCAAAAAGGTAACTGTTAACTTGAAAACAACCACTTCATGACATCACAAGGTGGAACAGAGCGTTTTGAGCTTTGCAGATGTAGACAGACTAATAATAAAAAGTTACTCAAACATGTGTGAATGAAACAAAACACAACTCCAGGTGTGTTTTTGAGGAGGTAACAACATTATAACACGACTTAAAGCTCATAAGAGTCACTTTTGCGTAATATAGGAGCTTTTAAAATACGAAAATGCATCCAGGTAACAACAGGAATATCGTACAAAACACAACCAACAGTTTTAAATATGTTTCAGAAGAAGTTACTACAGCCTCTTCTTGCTCTGCTGTGTAAAAATCCACACAGACACTATAAGAACGCTCAAAAGTGAAACGCATGCCGTCTGCAATCAATATCACAATGCGGTTTTATATTCTCTCCACAAAAGCGCACGGTGAGGTCAACAGTGTGGACTTAATACGTTTGGCTCCCAGTGTTTGAGCTGTACGTGACCCTCGAGTCTAAAGGCACACCTCGCGCTCCGATACCAACGGACCAGACCCTGAAAAGTACGAGCCAGTTTCTTCTCTATTTACTCAAGTCATACCAGAGGCGAGCCAGTCACTTTTACAGAGGAATTCACAAAGGGGAGCCGGCCTCATCTGCTTTTGTCTGCCGTGTTTGCTCGGAGTGGTTCTTCGGGAGTGGGAGTGGGAGCCGTGTCTGTCCACACCCAACCTCTGCTCACGATTTGGGCCGCCGCCGCCGCTAGTGAAGGGTTAGGGGGGGGCTCTCCTTTGGGTGGGGCCCCTTTCACCTGTTGGGTCATGCTGTCAGCGTGTGTTGTGTTTGTGCATTTTAGAAATTCAGATGCGCCGGGGAAAAGGCTGGTGACATCTGCTTCAGGTGTGAACGAAAACGAAGCAGATTTAAGTTTGTGACAAAGGCGTCCCGCTAACTTTGCCCCGCGGCACAAGGAGACCATCTGCTCTCGGACTCTGGCTTTACACTGAACCTCATAAGGATGCAATGCTAATCCAAATATAAAGAGCTAACAAGAACAGAAACCAAGTCAGTTATCCAATTATTATCTTATATTTGACCAACTACAGTCTCTACATCAGTGGTGGAACGTAAAAAATGTTAGGTATCTGTACTTTACTTGAGTACACTTTTAACTGGATACTTTTTACTTTTACTTCACTACATTTGAGAGCAGTATCTGTACTTTCTTCTCCACTACATTTTTGAACAGGACTGAAAAGTAAAAGTATTTTTTATTATAGTTTGAGACCTGCTGAAAAGGCTGAGGGTTTATTTTTAACACGTTCGTAGTTTGATCAAATACAAATAAAAACAGATAGATAGAAGATGGACAGATAGAAGATTGATTCAGTTGTTTCTGTTGAACAAAATTCAGTACAAATCTTTATCAAAATCACTATATTTGAAGCTTAGATCTCAAACTCTACACGAAATACATTCTTTTTACTCTTAGTACATTTTTAAGCAGGTACTTTAATACTTTTACTTGAGTAGATTTTGTCCTGTGATACTTTTACTTGAGTATTTTTTTGCTCCAGTATCTGTACTTTTACTTAACAAACTCGAGTACTTCTTCCACCACTGCTCTACATACTGCAGTGCATCATGGTATTGACAAAGCTCTATAAAACAGGCCGGAAATTTCCAGATGGAAATAATGAAACTAAAACCAAAGTAGTAGCAAACAACACAGCCATACAAATCTACCCAATACAATGTTCCATTTACAAATGTTTTGACTGTCTGTTCACTGTAGCACATAGTGACTTTTATAATTATTCATTCTTGTTCAAACTCTTAATTACTCAACACTACTATTGGAACAAATGACATAATTGTAGGATTAACCCAAAATGGTAAATAGTCACATTTTTATACAGTGCTTTTCCACCTTTGAGTCTCTCAAAGCGCTTTACATCAAGGAACCACTCACCCATTCACACACACATTCACACAAGTGTACATAGACACTGGGGGCGAAGTGGGTCTTGCCCAAGGACACAACAACAGCATTCATCTGTAGGAGCGAGATTCGGACATTGGACAAACGCTCTACCAACTGAGCTACTGCCGCCCAAGATATTTCCCATGACATCTAAATATTATAATATAGCCTTCAATGTCTTCACTCGTGCTTCAAGAGATCAGCTGACGTCCTCCTCGAGCTCGTCGACCTACAGAGATGGTCATTGTTCTGTGTACGACGAGCTTCAAAGGCAGAAACATGCTTCAGGACATAACGTCACAGTTGACACGTGTTTTAATCATGTTTATTACCCTCACTCCTTTCAGAAGATCTTTTGATTAAATAATTGTTGCTTCGCTCAGACTTCAGAGCAAAGTAATCTTGTAGAAACGTGTAATCAGGCCCGTCGCCAGATATTTAGGGCCTGGGGCCAGAAGCCTCACATGAGGCTTCTGGCCTCCCATCCCTCCCCACTAATATACATTAATAGAAGGAGGATCCACTTCTGGGCCCCTAACACCCTGGGGCCCGGGACAACAGACCACATTGTCCCCCCTCCCGTCGACTCCCCTGCTTGTATATCATAGACTGTATATATAAACGGACATCACTGACCCGTTAGCCACCACGTTCCATCGACTTTGGCTCCAATTCATTTTACATTGAAAAACTGTGGCCCCTCTCTCTGAAACTGCTGCTGTCAGACTCGTCATTTTGGTCGTAAAATGTTCACATTAACCCGCTCTACATGATCCTGGTGTTTTTAGTTCGCTATTGTTTCCATAAATCAAGATGTGAACTTCAATAAGAAACAAATCAGCTGCCTTCTTTCCCCGAGGTCACTCCCGTTAGCGTTAGCAACAGGTTTGACTGACAGTGTCGCGAAGCAAAGGGAAGGAGCGTTACCTTCAACAGTTTCGCTCCAGATTGGCTCTTTGGTTGCTACGATACTCGTGGTCAGAATTCCAAATATGGAACTCGGCTCCAAATTCACCGCCATAACCGCTCTGGCCTCGATGAGCTTCATTTGACTGGAGCCGAACGCTGTGGGTGACGTCACACTCACTTAGCCCACTTTTTTTATACAGTCTATGGTATATATGTATATGTTTATTCGTTTTTTTTTATTATTATTATGTTTTTTTCCCCCTTCCATCATCATCATGACCTCTACTGTTGCCTCTCCTCCTTTACTTCGACACGTAGCTAACCGCAAACCTCTGTCTTGCATCCCATGTTTCCCTCACTTTTGTGTATCCAAATATTCACTCCATGTTGTAAATATTCATGTTTGCGAAAAAATAAATAAACGATAGCCCTTGTTGCCCTAGAACTAGACCGAGATGAAACTTTTCCAGCCGGCGCTCACCCGGCGAAGGGCAGGTGACCGGTCTGAAGCCGCACGTGGCGTGACTCACGTCTGTGGGAGTGCACCGCGGCAACGCACTTTTAAAAGACGGGGTTTTGTTCATTCATCCCTCAGCACGTCCCAAGAACGGTGCGAGGGGGGGAACGAGCGTCGGAGGCTTCGGGTTGACCCCGGCTAAGTGAGTGGGTATGGCTAAAGGCCCAAGGGAGTGACAACCATGAGGAAGACACACTGCAGGTCCTGTGATAGCCGTGTGAGTAATCCCTCCCTCCTCTCTGTACGGACATGTGGTTCAGGGCCCTTAGTCATCTTCCACACTTTCCCCTCCTAGCCGCCTCTCCCCACGTCTCCTCGTCTCCTCCTCGTCTCCTCCTCTGTCTCCTTCTCCGGGGTTAAGAAGATCCCTCCTCGGCGCGGGCCGTCCCACAGGGAAACTCGACAGACTAGCCTCGCTCCGATGACTCATTCGCTAACATTGAGAGTCCACACCAGCCCTGTTCTGCTCCACTCCCAACAGCCCCACTACGCCACACCCAAGCGTTAGAGCTGCAAGATAAATCCGAATCGTATCGAAATCGGAACTTTGAAACGAACGAAATCGGCGACTCTCCAAGGCTGCAGTTTTTGAAGTACAGGAATGTCAGTCTTGTATTAGTATGTTCGGTTCGTACTTCACTCTCTTGGTATTTTTTGATTACAACGTGAACTCTGAACACAATCCTATGATTTATTAAAACATAAATCGCTTGTCAAAAGTAAAAATAGCAGGCAGGGAGCATGGTCATCCAGCCTCTCCTGTTATAACTTATGTCTACATCTCTCAGCTAGAGTTCAAAGTTCAGAGCAGGGGCGGCGCCAGGCTTTTTTGGACGGGGGAGCTAAGGAGGGGGGGGCTAAGGTCTTCAATGTGGGTGCTCGCTTAGCAAGTTAATTTAGAGCTTTAAAACAACAGATCGTACCCCCCACCCCCTTAACATGTAGTGACTTATAAAACCTAATAATGAAATTCTTTATTTTATTGTATTTTCATTTGGAACACTCTGCGGTTGCCATTTGAACATTTTTAATCGAAACTGGACGTGCTCTGAAAGTGTGGGAAAATCTTTGGGGGAGTTATGTGGGAGCGTTGGCCATTCTTCGGGAGGCTAGTGCCCCCTAAAGCCCCCCTTCCTGGCGCCGCCCCTGGTTAAGAGTTAATTAAACTTTTGATTTAGTCCTAGTTAAAGTCGGGTGTGTTCCTGTGTAATTTATATACTTGATTTCTGGTGGTTTAGTACTAGTCCCTCTTTTAGACCTGGTTTAGTCCTGGTTTTACCGATTAGGACCACAGTAGCGATTAATAACTTAAAACTAAATATTATAGCTTGTGAATTTGACAAAGTCTCCAAAACGTTGCATATAGCTATACAGAAAGCTAAAACTCATGAATAGACCTGGTTTACCCTATAATTACTCAACACTGGTTTGGACCCGTTTTCGTGCTTAGCTTTGTCAAGAAGACTTTACCAAAATTATCAAAGAGGTCGGGGAGTCCACTAAAGAAATTCTTGGTCAACTGAAAGACAAAAGCTCCTAAAATGATTAGGACCTCCCACAAGCACAAGTAAACTGCATCTTCAGAAGTGAAAAGGCCGATCAAACGCTCCAGTCGTTCACCAACACTTCAGCCAGGGGTGGCGCCAGGAAGGGGGCTTGAGGGGGCCCTAGCCTCCCCTAGAATGGCCCATGCGCATCCCGTAGCTCCCCCAAAGATTTCAGCCCCAATTTCATAGTGTTCAAAATGAGACTACAATAAAAACGAATTCCTATAACAGCTTTTATAAATCACAACAGGAGCTAGCTACATTTAAACTTGTGTAAAAACAGCAACGCAAACTTGGTAGAGGGGAGGGGACACGCTCGCATTCACACAAGACCCCTGACTTCAGCTAACTCACTCCTTCCTGCTGTCGTTCGTATCCATCCAACCCATGTGAGGGAAGATCCAGCTTTTTCAGTTCCAATACAGATATCGATACAGAATCTGCCGATAGCTGATATTAACCGATGCCAGTGTAGAGGCAGAAAAAGCGCTTATTTTCTCAAAACACAGTTAACCTATTACACAAGAGATCCAAGTGTGTTATGCAACTGTTATTTATGCTTCAAATAACTTCTGAACAGCTTTGTATGAATAAAAGTTCAAACATTATGAGGCGTTCTAAGACAAAATCAGCCTGGAAATATTTGTATTACATCCAATTAAAGGACCAACCGGGATATCGACTTAACCATAGATCGCATATATAAATGGACATAGCTAACCTGCTAGCCGCCGCGTTCCCCTATAACCGCTAGCCTCGATGAGCTTCGTTTGACCGGAGCCGAACGCTGTGGATGACGTCACACTCAGTTAGTCCACTTCTTTATACAGTCTATGGACTTAACCGATACCACGGGACCGATACCCGACCCAGCGAATTTTTCAATATCGGCATCGGTGCGTCCCTAATCCATATAATCTTCATAAAATACAACGTCAACTACACAAACTTCAGTCAGCTAAGACTCTAACAATCGATTCGTAACCAAAGGCTGCATCCTTAGAAGGAGGACGTCCAAACCGTGGTGAGCACCCGCGAGCCTCTCCTCCGGTTCCTCCACTATCCCTCCGTCTATATCGTCCTCCTCTCCCGTATATCTGCCGCTCTCTCTCTCCGCGCTGGCGTCTGGTGTCTTGTCAAAAGCGTCTCTTTGTTTACGTGTCTTAATGCTCCATCTGCCAGCCTGCAGTGCCGCAGCCCGTACTGTATATCCCAGCGCTCAGCCAGTTTGTTCGGGTCCACACAGGCCTGTCACTCTACCTGCCGATCTGCTGCTCAGCCTGGCGTCTCTCTCGGTGTGGAATAATGTGGAGTGAAAACAGCTGAGGACACAAGACCAACTCCCCGTCGCCATGATGTCAAACTACAGAGGCTGGACGGACGCAGTGAAACATGGAGCTGATCTTTTCGTGATCAGTGGTGGCAAAGTGCTGCACTTAAAACAGTCAAAAGTTTAGGTATCTGTACTTTATACTGATACTTTTTACCTTTGCTTCGCTACGTTTGAGAGCAGTATCTGTACTTTCTGCTCCACTACATTTTTGAACTGGACTGAAAAGTAAAAGGATTTTTTATTATAGTTTGAGACCTGCTGGAAACGCCGAGGGTTTATTTTTAACATGTTCATAGTTTCAGCAAAGAAAAATATACAAATAAAAACAGCTGGAAAAAATATCTATTCAGATGTTTCTGTTGAACAAAATTTAGCTGAACAAATCAGCTGGAAAAATATCTATTCAGATGTTTCTGTTGAACAAAATTTAGCTGAAATATTTATCAAAATTACTACATTTGAAGCTTGTAAGACCTCAAAACCTGCATGAAATACTTTTACTTTTTACTCTTCAAGTACATTTTTAAACATGTGCTTTAATGCTTTTACTTTAAGTCGATTTTTTCATGTGATACTTTTACTCGAGTATTTTTTTGCTCCAGTATCTGTACTTTTCCTACACAACAGACGTAGAAGAACTTCTGTTATACACAGCACATTTCAAAAGTGTTTCAACAGGAGAAAGAAAGGTTTTTGTAATGTCATTTGTACCAGCTTCATGCAGCGATGACCAGACAAAAAGCATCTGAAGGAAATAAAAGAAACATTTGAAAATATTTACAGTGACAACAATTATATAATATACAATAATAACTATAGCTATAACTAGAGATGGACAGATGTGGGTTTTTTCATGGCCGATACCGATTGTTTAGAATCTAGAGCAAACGATGGCCAGTGAGCTCTGGGCCGATATGTTGGACCGATTTTGATTATTTCCCCCAAATTCTGTCATTGAAATTTACTAGAAACTCCCCCCAAGCCCGTTTTCCCCCCACAGACCTAAGAGCTGTGTAGTCAGGTTTAGTGCAGATATTTCTTCGTATTATGTGGATTCTTTAAGCTGCAGATCGACCAAAACAAAATATCGGCCTGTGCTGGAGATTTAAGGCCGATATCTCATAGGCTAAAAAGGCCAAATATCGGCGTGACACATCGGCCGACCCGTATATCGGTCCATCTCTCGCTATACCGTTTCTCTTTTAACAGTTTTTAATCCAGTGGTTCAGGCTACACTGTGCACACTGCCCTACTTTTACAAATGTGGAATGGCTGTAGTTACGGTGGGGGTCAGGAACACATATACAAAACGACTCATTTAAAAACAACGATTAACCAAAGAAACGTCTTGTACAACAGTGACATCAGCCTCTACGTGAAACCCTCCGCACGCTGCGCACATCGTTGACCATTGCAAGAGCAATAAGGATTTTTAGGGGCATTATGACTGGGTTAATATAACACAGCTGCCCCTAAAAGTCCCTCACTTTTCTTGCTGCCTTTTCGTTCTCTCTCTCCCTCCCTCTCCCTTTCGGTTCTCTCTCTCTCCCTCCCTTTTCCAACTTCGTTTCATTCCAAACTTTTGAGATCAAACTACATGCGTTCTCTGGCTGTAGTGGGACTGGTATCTGCTCAGTGAAACGCACACTTTTGGACTGACCGACAGGTTTGAACTGTGCAGAGAAACCAACCTGGATCTGAAACGAGAGCCAAGCTGCTGTGTGTTCCAGTATTTTTGACTTGTATGTTTGAAATAGAGTTTTATTGGGATTTGCAGTGACGTTTAAAGGGAGGGTGAACAGGTTCGGAATGAAGTAGAACATAACAAACGTTCACCCCCAACCTGACGTCTCTACAGCATCTTTACGCTGTTTTATTTGAGCATTTAACAAGCTATTTTTAGGATTACAGATTCGGGGCTGCCAAGGTCCCCGGTGAAGGTCTGACGGAGCAAAGTTAAAGCATAGAATAAAATATGCGACGTGCAGAGATGCCACGATGAGGCCGATGAGGGAGTAAGAGAACAGCTTCATCAAAACAGCACCGAGGTGACGTTTGGTACGAGTCCCAAATGAGCCAAATTACCCCAATTCAATACATAATATAAACAGATTACGCCAAGACTAAACGTGCCAACGACGTAATTAGCATGGCATTCATTGTATAAAGTATTAAAAAGTTCCACCATGCTGCTTTAAATAGAAAAGTGGGTGAAGGCAGGGGCCAGATTTAAAGCAAACGGTTCATGTTTGTTCGTCGTGGTGTTAAAAAGGAGACACTACAGGCAAAACTCATTTTTTTCAGTTTTTTGGTCAGTTTGGTCTCTTATCACACGAGCTTTTATGTGGAAACAACAAAACTGTCCACTCTGCACTGAAAGATGTTTTGATATTTAATTGAATCAACCTGCCTCCATAGAGTTATATGGGACGGTGTAAATTCAAAGGCTGTTTTCTCAAAATGCATTTTCTCCCCATAGAGACGTAAGGATCAGCTCTTAAAGTAGCACCTACACACACCAAACTTTACAGTCTTGGACTTAACAAGATTTTGATGAAACGTAAAAAGGATTTTATTTATTTATTCTTTTTATATCTAATTCCAAGTCTGATTTCTTCAAGTTTTAACTCAAAAAAATGAGGCAAAATTCAGGGTTTTTTTTTTGCAAATTTTCAGTCAGATCTAGTTTAGTCAAACACTAAATAAGATCCAAAATCACCTCTGTGTATATTTTTTTTAGTATCTAATATGTCAACAAAAAGAAGCAAGGAATTTAAACCTGGCTCTTTTCATGTTTCTGTTTTTAATGTCCCAGAAATGGTCAGTTTTATCAGTTTTTACACATAAAATGCCTTATTTTTTGTATCAAAACATTAACTGATGAAAAACTTGTAATACATTTGTTTCTTACTTTTATGTGAGTAAACTACAACAGAAGTTTGAAGTAGATACATCAAAGTTTAAGGTTTCGTCCTATTCACCTGCAGGGTCTCGCCTCGTCTCTGCTCCGCACTCAGTTTTGAGGGGGTTCCATAACTGTCCTTAAAAACGTCCCATCTCTAAATCTGCCAGTCTGTGGTGATTACACACACTAATCACCAAAAACATCCTCGCTTTGGGGAGATAATGTGATTTTAAAGCACGTGTAATACCACGGAGACGAGCCTGGCGGGGAACGGCACACTGCGCTCTTTAATATCACCGTTTTAATCAGAGCTGCTGATCAGATTCCCACGTAGCTGCATGTAGCCACACAACCTTTTCAAACCAAACTCAGGCTCGCCTTAGGAGGGCCTTCGGTCTGGTGCTATGGCTGTAAAGAGAGAGAGAGAGAGAGAGAGAGAGAGAGAGAGAGAGAGAGATGGAGACGTTCACCTTCCTACAGTGTGTATGTGCGAGCGCTGAATTAACTTAGGAGAAAATGGGACCACAGGTGCAACTAAAGAGGCTCGACTTGAGGACCGCGGTGACCTTTTTAGATCGAATATGTCTGAGTCTTTATATTTTGGCAGAATTACGTTTTCTCTCGCCGCGGACCCTGCCTGGACGACTCGGGGATTACACACACGCTGGCAGTTAAAAGTCTGGACACACCCTCTCATTCAGTGTTTAGTTTTTTTCACTGCTTTCTACGTTTTATACACACACAGGAGACGTCGGATTTATGAAGCGAGATATGTGGACTTATGTAGCAAGGAAAACAAGTAAATAACTCTACTAAATGTTTTTTTATATTCAAATTCTCAAAGTAGCCACTCTGCTTTGTCGAAAAGTATTTATTTATATCACTTTTTTTCTTTGCTACATAATTCCACATATCTCACTTCATATATTTGATGTCTTCTGCGCGTTTATAAAAAGTAGAAAGTAGTAAAAATAAATAAAAATTAAAAAAACTTTGAATGAGAGGGTGTGTCCAGTCCAAACTTTTGCCTGGTCGTGTTCGCAGTTATCTGGGTCCTACAGAATAACACTTGCAATAAAACTTATAGCTCAAAATAGTTTTACAGTTTTACCCAAATCAAAACTGCTGTTAAAAGTTCGTGCTGTTTTTATGCCAGGAGCTTTTACGTAGCTCCGACCCGACCTGTTTGTCACCGGGGTCGTTCACGGTTTTATTTAACCGGTTCGTCTTGTGTTTTGAGACTCAAAATCTCGAGCTCCGGCGAACGTCTTACCTATGTGACACTTGCAGCAGGGAGACGCCACTGCAGGCCCCGAGCTCTATTAATTACATAAAGCATCTCAAGTCAGGATGCTAAATTCATTAGCGAGGTATGTTGGCTATGCTAGGGTCAGGACAGATATAGAAACAGCTCTCCAAAACAACTCCTTCACCACTTAACACACCGCTCACAAATAATCTGCAAATATGTCAAAACGTTAAAAAGAAATCCAATGCAAGTTTTGCTTTTGGGTTAAATACTTGTCTAGACTCGAAATATTACATGTTTTAAAAGTTATTATGGGACAGGTGGGACTTTAAATAGATCTACCTTTGTTTTTTTTTTTTTGGGTTTTTTTGTTTTTGGTGTGGCCTATTTTCTACACGCTCAAAGAAAGGCAAGGATACATTGATTTCTGTCTATAATCGTTTATCTCGGAGCTCGCAGCAGAATGGGGCCAGCTCACAAATGGGATTTCTACAAGTATCATGTGGAACTTTGTCACTGCATCACACGCCTCTGAACAAATCTAGAGTTTTTATTTTATTTTATTTTATTTACAACCTTCTAAACAGCCAACATCCTTATTATGTTAAATTACACAGAAAGCACCCCCAGCATTATAGTTATTTTAGATTATTAACCAGCTCAAATGTTTAGGCCTGTCAAGCTATTGTTCGTTCACGTTTTGTTTAAGTTTGAGTGCTACGTCTTACCAGTTTTCATACGGCTCAGGAATATGAACTGAGGGCTCACGTGGGCCAGAAACTGGGACTTTGTAGGCCAGTTGAATAAATGAAGTCACCTTGCCCGCAAAGACCCATGCTCGGACGCACTTCACATTCTCCTGAGACAAACTCCACAGCTTCAGAACAGACGAGCGAATAGGACCCCGCTGAGCGCGTGCCCCGTGCGTTACCTGAGGCAGGTGGCAGCATCCGGACCGGGGACGGACACGAGGCGTCTGTCTGGAGGTGATGAGCAAGTTGAACTTCTTCAGCGCTGACCCGTGATCCGTGGCCGCGGTGCAGCGTCGTAGCCCGGTCGCGTAGCCTGATCATTTGATGTTGATCCCTAATTGAGCAAGAATATCCTTTTTCAGAAAGGAGCGGCCACGCGAATGTCTTTAGAATTAAGTGCCCCTAGTCCTTATTTGTGCAAAAGGAAAAAAACACGCAGACGCAACAGTGTCTGGACTCCTCCAGTCTGCCCCCTCCCTTTGCCCCCGAGAGATCCCAGTGCGCTCCCGGTACCAGCCGGACACTTCCCGGTATCCTTTCTGGAGAGACGGTCGCAGGAGCTGCCGCCGTCATACGGCATTATGAGTAGGATATTCCCAAACAGCTGGAAGGAGCTGATATATGGTGCTGCGCCCTCGTGCTGCGCCCTCGTGCTGGGCCCTCCCCAAGATGGACCGGTAACCTGGTTATTTTCAGCGTGTCACTGGCTCGTCTCCAATTCCACCGGACAGGGCCCCTCAACCGATTTGAGAAAGATAACTTAATATCGATTAAGATGGGTAGGCTCGGAGCCTTAGTGAGTAAAGTGCACTCATTCCTGTGGTGTTGTCTCGGCGGTCGGCACGAGGCGTCCACAAACACTCTTTAGCCAAACTGAGCACGTCCTCCGCTGCTGCGCGTGTCTCGTCTGCCGCGCGCTCAAGGTGTTCCCCTCTTTTATCGATACTGCTCGGGGAAGCTATGAACAGCCCAGGTTTATCACACACCTCTTTCCTCGTGCAACGCGCTGGTGCGCTGCGGCCTCTGGTGGCAGTGATGCGCCACGACGCTTCGAGGCAGGGACTGTTTTAACACTTTGTGGGGTCAGGCGCGCGCTCCGCTTCCAGGCTCGAGCTCTGGAGACTCGTGCCTGTCAGCTGCCTCAGTTTTGACAAGAAAAGTTCATGACAATAGCGCTTACCACAATAAAACACTTACAACACGAAAACAAGCGTAAACTCTAAAGTCACAGCCACCAGGGACCATTTTGAAAAGTCTTTTGTTTCACATTGTTCTCGGATCTCTAGAGCTGCGTTATGTGTGTGTGAAGTTGTGATTGTTTTATGCTGAAGGATTTGAACGGAACGCCGTGTTCGCTCGGAGACGCCAGGGCGCACACTCCAAACTCCGCTCTCGTGCCTGTCATGACCATCCCGGCCTCTGTCCACGCACATCTGACCTCATCCGGGCCTCTGTCCACGCACATCTAACCTCACTTAGTACGAGGCCGGCCCGATGTTGGTCTTTACCCACGCCCGTCCATTAGAAACGCATGCGCAAAGGTAAGTTCAGATTTGACAGCGTCTTAACACGGGCTTGTTGTTTTCAGAGCTGCTCGTTCTGGGCTGGGCCGTTCTTATTATTACCGTTTTTTTGGTTTTTTTTGTCACGAGCCCTTAAAGCTGTTGTGAAGTACCAAATAAATGTATGTGTTAGTTGGTATGACGAATATTACACAGAACCACAATCCAAACCCATTTTATTTATACACAACATTTTATAAACTGTTTCCGAAGTGCTGCGCAGAGACCAAAAATAAAACATTAAAATGGTCCGTTACTAATTTTAAAACAATAAAACTAGTAAAATCAGAGAAAGTTCTGATTAATGAAGTTGGCCTTGACAGTGGTGGAATGTAACGAAGTACAAGTAGTAAAGTATTGTAATTAAGCAGAATTTTTAGGTATCTGTACTTTACTTAAGTACATTTTACAGTGGATACTTTTTACTTTTACTTCACTACATTTGAGAGCAGTATCTGTACTTTCTACTACACTACATTTTTGAACAGGACTGAAAAGTAAAAAGTACTTTTCATATGATTTGAGGGGTTATTTTGACCATGTTCGTGGAAACATCCTGACTCAAGTTTTCGAGCTGAAGCTTCGGCTTTGAGCAAAACAAAAATAAAAACACAAAATTCATAAGAAGAAACTGAGAATTTTATTCGTATTGTTCCTGTTGACCAAAATATGTCATTTTAAAATCAATATAACTACATTTAACACTGTAAAAAGTGTGTTGTTGTTAAGTTGTTAAAATGCATTTTTAAACCGGTACATAAATACTTTTAATTAATTAGATTTTTTCATGTGATACTTTTACTTTTACTTGAGTAACTTTTCACCTCTGTATCTGTAGTTTTACTTTTACTTGAGTCACTTTTCATCTTTGTATCTTTTCTTTTACTTTTACTTGAGTAACT